>APFE031332185.1:0-25119 GCA_000404065.3 Pinus taeda
TTAGTTTTTATATTAATGGCATTAATAGTTTTTATTTTTTTTAATTTGTAATAGTATAGTTTGTATTTTTTAATATAAAAAGTCAAGTAAATGATCCAAAAGACATTTAGTAAAAGCTAAGATTTTGCTTTAACAATAACTTACTCTATTATGAATCACTAATAAGTCATTTTGATAAGATGATTTTATTAGATGAAATCTATCTTTACTAATAACAT
This sequence comes from Pinus taeda, assembly GCA_000404065.3. Taxonomy (NCBI): domain Eukaryota; kingdom Viridiplantae; phylum Streptophyta; class Pinopsida; order Pinales; family Pinaceae; genus Pinus; species Pinus taeda. Next base: position 219 of record APFE031332185.1, read on the forward strand.
TTCACATTTATGAATAACCAAGGTTATTTCAATGGCATTTTTTTTACTAATTCATTTTTACAAATGACAATTAATAAAAATATGTATTCTCATTTATTAATAACTAAATTAATAATAAATATTTTTATTGATTAGCAACTAAATTATAATACATTTTACATTTGTTTATAGAAATGGGAAATTAATAAATATTAATTATTAATTAGTAATAATAAATAATAAATAAGGAAAATGAATTTTGAAGAAGTATGACACTTAAGATCATGTCATTTTCCAATAAACTTTGCGATATGATGAAAGCTCTTTTGATTAGCTTCCTTTTCTAATGTATTACCTAGAGCTATTTCACTTTAGAATATCTCAAATGTTGAGATAGATGAAATACCTTGAGATGCAATTATCTATATTAACCTAGAATATATTAGCATTGAAAGGGCTCAGATATCTATAAATATAAATCTCTTTTATAGTGGGAAATTTGATGAAATATTTACACCTTGTGAGATTTGATCATTCCCTATACTTCATAAGTCTAGAGTTAAGATAGATTTAGACTAATTTTATTTGCAAATAATCACACAAAATTTATACATGATCAATATTATGTATGTGTTTAATATTAATCTATTCATTTGAAACTTTTACTCACTTCATTTTAATTGATGTAAATTATTAAAAAAAATTATTATAAAGAAAAAATTAATGTAACATCTCTTCCTTTTTTATAATAAAAAATATAACTGGATAGATTATTCAAAATTATTTTATTCTTAATTTTCCTCTGTAAACATCATTATTGTGTTTATATTCAATATATTCCTTATAAAACTCTTCAAAATTCTACTTCTAAATAATACTCTCTATATTCTAAACAAAATAAAAAAAATTAAGTAAATTTGATATCATAATATTCTTCGCAATTATAAACATTATAATTTAATTTTTAATTATATATTTTTTAAAAGATATCCTGTCACAGTCTCAAATACACTATCATTAATTATTCGTAATGTGACCCATCAATAACATAAAATTGCAAAAATGTAAATGTATCCCATTGTCAATATATGTTAGAGTGTTTGCATGGAATTTTATTCGGTACATGTGAATTACACGTTAATATACATCATGCTTCCACAAAGTTATACATAATTTCCTTTTCATTTTTCTCTATATTTTATACTATAATATAAAAAGTATTATATATCTATTATGTTAATTATAAAAATTAAATTTTAAATAAAAAAATATATATTTAATATGGAATTTCATTACCACATTCTATAATAAGAAAAACAACAAATATTATAAATATTTATAACCTCATCATAATAAAATATATTTGTAGATGCAAGTTTTCAAATTTAACAAGATAAGCTAAATTTTTCAAGATAATTTTCTAGAATTAATAATCTATATTGCTTAACGTTAGGAGTTTAATTTATTAACCGCTTCATTTTTTTTTTAAATTTCTTTTTTTCGGGGGGGAAAGAATAATAATTATTTTTTATTAAATCTCTAAGGGTTTAAGGTTTATTTTTAAGTATTTAAGTATTTTTAATTTTTTTTTTTTTTTTTATTCCTCTAATCATTTAGGGGTTTTTTCAATTTCCTAATAAAATATATAACAATTTGTTTGGATTATAAAATTCAGCTAAATCATGATGATGAATAACACCTAGTAGTTTGAAATACATAAACTAGAGAATTTGAAATGTGATTTACTAGAAGAATTATCTTGAAAAATTGTTATGAATCACAAAAAATTGCATTCTCAAAGATAAATAATGTTAACTACAATTTGAAGATGCCATGGAACTATTCCTTATTATACACAAGGAGTTTTAAAAAATGTTTATATATTTGTCTTTTTATTTTATCACTTTTTTATGTTATTTATATATTTCCTAGCAATTTCATTTAATGTTGCAAAAGAAACGCCATAAGGCATAAATTCGAGAAGCATTGTGACATATAAAGAATAATTGAAGTTAAAAATTAGTAAACAAATTTCATTTTTAGAAGATAAAGAGAAAAATTTACATTACCTAGGTCCATTATCAACAGATAGAGTGTATATACATCCCAATTTCAATGTGTAGCATTCGAACAAAACCCTTTCAGCTACACCAGATTCTACGAAGAGAAAAATGGGAGTAAGGTACAGTAACCAATGTGAATTATGTGCTGAGAGCAGAACATATAAGATTACCTTGAACAAATAAAAAAATTAAATCAATTTATTCATTCCCATTAATTCGCATTGGCCTCAGACTTAGTCTCTCCTAAGTGGTCATTGCTATTGCCAGAACTACTTGAAACTCGTCTGCGTCATCCTGGTTACACAGATGGAATCCAAGGAATCTTTGGTGAAAATGACTAGGCTGAGTGGCAGACAGGCCATCTAGACGGTTTGGCGGCAACCATTTTCTTAGTATTTGTTTCATCATATAGTTCAAACCAATCACAAGGAATATCACACAACGTTTCACTTTGGCTCAGTCTGAGGCTCAAACTTATGCTTGCAACATAGACCTACAACAACACCAGGTATGAACCCATGGCTTTCTATTGCTATTATGGTGCTCTAGGCTGTATATCATAGATATTCATAGGTCTTAGAGATTTAGTTATGTAGTTATCTTAAATGAAGGAGGCGGTGGATCGAATCGGCTAAAATATTTCAATCGTCTAACATTCGATCCAATTGTGCAAACATGTACTTAGTAGAAGCTAGGGGAGTTGTTTTCAAAGGGAAGCACCTTACAACGTAATAAGAGACAAATTATCAACATAGATGGGACTTTGACACCCCACTCATCAACACCTTATCCATGCAAGATCATTAAATTTAACTCAGTAAATTATTTATATTTTATATATTTATTATAAATTTCTTAGAAAATAGTGTAATAATTTTATTTTTAGAATTTATTCCTCCAACATGTGCTACTTTTTCTTTATCTTGTGCTATTTTTTCTTTAGATTTTGTAGTTCCTTTAAATACAAGATCAACTGGGGTTCCTACAAGATCCAAATCCCAACTAACATCATGAATGTTTTGCATCTCTTTTGTAAGCGTCCTTGCAAGAATCTGATGTGAAAAACTAAGAAGCTCCATATTTGGCACAACTCATCCATAAATAGGCTAAGGACCAACCTTCTACCACTACAAAATGTTTTTGTATCAATCAACCTTTACTAATGGGGCCATGCTCACTCAAAAATTATCCAAAAAATCTGTTAGAACCTCTACCATGCCATAATTGTGTCTAACCTCTATTGGAATGTGCTCATCCCAAGGAGAATCAATTCTTTATAGAGAGCCCAAACAATAGACTTTCTCGATCAAATATTAATAATTCCTTCAGTTGATTTCAAACATCTCATCACATGAGAGAAAATATTAATCATGTCATTAATAATCAATTTTCCCACCCTAAAATCCCTAGAAGCTTAATACTTATTCAACTTTGGCTCTATCCAATTCATCTCTACTTTGAATGGGTGATCCAAATCGGATCCACAAAAGAATGTCAAAAACCTTGACTGTATCAAGTTGAACAAATCTCTAATGAAATCCAAAACAACAATCAAAAATGCCTTGAACTAGTTGAAATGGCCGCCAACATGGAACACCCAGGACCTCGGTCAAAGCGCGTTGACCGAGGCCCATGGAGGCTGCGTAGGAGGTCAAAACATCCCATAGGATCCCCGGATCGGGAAAAGGAGGCAATTTTGATGCGCGATTGGCACTAATCACGCATCGCTGGGCAAACAAGGTTAAAATGGAAAAGCCTTAAGCACTTGGTCACGTTGGGAGCTAGAGAACCATGGGTAGAGAAACAAAATGTCCTAAAGGACAAAGGCGGGACATGTGCTTTGGAAAATCAGCCGTATCGATCGGGGCGCCCTTGAATGGTAAGAGGTTTTGGAGGAGCGCGGAGCGATCCCACTGAGCGATAGATGCGTGGCAGCGGAGGTGAGAGAAAAACCACCGTGATCGCGTGCTATCGGTCGAGAAAGTCAATCGCGCTCGATGTGTATATGACGTTGGATTTGGAGGAGCCCAGATCGGACGGCTGAGATTGCACCCAATAAAAAGAAGCAGAATTGACAGGGAATTAAGCCGCGATTTAAAGGGATTTGGAATCTGTTTGATTGCCACAGTGGAGAAAGAACGTATCCGTGACATAACGGAATAAACGAATCGATGAAGCATGCTGGCACCAGGTAGATGGAGACATTTGGCCACTTCCCGAGTGTTCATGCTAACGTCGAATAGGGAAATCCAAGCGTAGCTGCAGAAGGAGAATCAATGCATGTGGGAGACGAACCGAACAGGCATAGGGATCGAATGGTTAAAGCCATGAATAGAGACAATTGAAAAAAAGGGGGGATTTGGAGAAAAGTCCAAGTGACCAAGAGAGACAGTGAACTGTGAACCTTGAGAAGAGGACTCAACACAGAGAATAGTAAAGCCAAGCAAAGGAGACAGAGGACCGAGCTGAGCACAGGCAACATCGAGCACCAGAGAGCTTGAAGATTCAAGCCTTCCCATAGAGGACTCTATCTGGATTGAGCATCACATTTAGCTCTTTCCACTGTAGACCAAAGGTCATAAAGCTGGTAGGAAGAAAAAGAGTCTGTGAACTCGAAGTGGCTTGGGGAATCCAAGAACCACCCTCGCAAGAAAAATCTGTTGTCAGAAGAATGCATATTGGGTCCCTGTATTGTAATTTCTCTACTGTAAGACATAATAAAACAAAGCCACCACTGAAGCTGGACCGAAGACGTAGCCCTGGAGAATAGGATGAACTCCTTATTAAAAATTGTTTTTGTCTTGTGTTTCTTACTGTATTTATTTGTTGTCTTTCCACTTATTTTCTACGTATTGGGAATTTGATCGATCCGTTGTTTCAATAACACAAAACACACATACCAGCACATGAGTCTGTAATACCTTTTGTTTAAAAAATCTTCAACTGAGGTCACTCATAGGGTGATTATCAGATCAAGTGGTATCAGATCTCTAGGCTGTAAGGTTAGACAAGCTTGTGTTGGTTTAGTTGTGAATGCTCACTAGATCAAAGCTCAAATTAGGAGAAAGAGAGTTGGTGGAAACTAATCCTGAAATTGGGAGAGTTTATTCTCAGAAGACAATGTCAAAAGAAGGTTCTATAGGGCCAGACCCTCAATTCATAGAAAGTTTCCTAGCTATAAAGTCTATGGTAGAAGAAATGTATAGGGACTTTAGAAAGCATAAGGATGAAGATCATCAGGCTTCTAAACAGCAGATGAAGAATGAAGGATGAACCCATTCCCCCATGACCACTCAAAAGCGAAAGGGAAAGCAAGAAGAAGCTTTTTCCTACACCTCCTAATAGCCCTTGCCATAATAAGAAAGCATCCTTGATTAAAACTAGATGTTAAATTTTGATTTGCCCTATATATGATGGAGAGCTAAATGCTGAAAAGTTGGACAATTGGATTAGACAAATTGATGTGTATTGTAGAGTACAGAACATAGACTCAGACAAGAGTAAGATTTAGCTCGCAAGCCTATGCCTAGGAGGCCCTACCTTGGTTTGGTGGGAATGTAGAACCCAAGCTGATATGAAGAGGCATGGTAAGACCATCTCTATCTGGAGTGAATTTGTTGCTACCATCAAAAAGGAGTTCTATCCATTGGCCTACATGCACCAAGCCATGATGAGTTGGAAAACTCTTCGGCAATTGAAAGGGAAAAGTGTGCAAGGGTATACTCAAGAATTTAGAAAGAGAGCATTTATGTTGGGCATCTCGTTAGACTCACTAGAAACTCTTTTAAAGTACATTAGTGGTCTACACAACTACATGAGGCATACCATCCTCATGTTCAATCCCACTAGTATAAATGAAGTATCTGTATAAGCTACTCATCTAGAAGCTAGAGGAAAGAATGGGAATCCAGAAGTTGGGGGACCATCCCAACCCACTGTAAGTAAGAGCAAGGAGAAAAGAAAGCAGAAATGGAAAGAAAGAAAGGCTAACACTGCACAACAAGGCAAAGCTTCATGCACTCATTGTAAAAAGGAGGGGCATGATGCTGAGAATTGTTTGATTATGCATCCAGAGCTAAGACCTAAGAAGTTCGAGGGCAAGAAGAAGAAGACTGTTGTAGCTATTCAGAGAGATTTGGGGTCAGACTCGGGAGATGAAACAATCATTGCAGCCATGGGTATAAAAGGTAAGAATTCTGAAGCATCTACTAGTAATTCTACTCAATCTATTATTGATGAAGAACATGAAAGAAAAAGACATGAGCTTTTCCATATTCGAGTTGTTTCCAAAAATCAAAAGATTGGTACTTTGTTTGATAGTGGCTCACAAGTAAATCTAATTTCTGAAGCAATTGTAAAGAAATTGGGATTATCAACTACACCTCGTAAGAAGCCATACCCATTAGGTTGGTTGAATGATAAAGCACAACTACAAGTGACTAGACAGTGCAAACTCAAGTTTTCTTTTGGGTCAACATTTGTAGATGAGGTTGGGTTAGATGTAATTCCTTTGGATATACGTGGAATTGTTTTAGGAAGTCCTTCCTTGTATGATAGAAATGCTATTTTCTATATAGATGAGAACAAGTATCTACTTATTAAAGATGGAATTGAATACTTTGTAAGAGCTCACAAGCTCAAGAATAATTATACTCTCATAAACTTAGGACATATAAAAAGAATGATAAATTCATGCAAACAGTTCTTATTGATGGTTGTAAAGGAAAAGACACTTGATAAGACCAATATATTTGAGGGCTGTAATGCTGATCAACAAGCTGATATAAAAAGGATTGTTTTGGAGTATGATGTTTTATTTCAAGAACCTAAGGGTCTGCCACCCAAAAAGGGAATAGTACATGATATTATTTTGCAGCAAGATGTTCCTTTGCCTAACATTGGGATGTATAGGTTGTCTACTTTAGAGAATTCTGAAATCAAGAAGCAGGTGTAGGAGTTGCTCGAGAAAAGGTTCATCAGGCCTAGCACATCACCATGTGGGTCACCAATCGTTCTGGTGGAAAAGAAAGATGGCTCGTGGAGAATGTGCATTGATTACCGATCATTGAATAAGATAACAATAAAAAATCGCTATCTTCTTCCTTGCATAGATGATCTTTTAGATTAATTGAAGGAAGATATTTATTTCACCAAGATGGATTTGCACAGTGGATACCATCAGGTGAGAGTTGCAGAGCAAGATGCATGGAAGACTGCTTTCAAAACAAAGAAAGGATTGTATGAATGGCTGGTTATGCCTTTTGGCTTGACCAATGCCCCTACTACTTTCATGAGATTAATGAATGATGTACTCAGACCTTTTCTTGATGATTTTGTTATTGTGTATCTGGATGACATTCTGATTTTCAGCAAAATGTGGAAAAAACATTTAAAGCATGTTAAGCAGACATTAGATGTTTTGAAAAGAGAAAAACTTTATGTTAACTCTCTAAATGTGAATTTGGCAAAACCTCTCTATATTATTTGGGTCATATAGTAGGGGGAGGTGAATTGAAAATAAATCCCTCTAAAGTGGCAGTCATTATAAACTGGCCTAAACCCAAGTCTGCTACAGAAGTGAGAAGCTTCTTAGGAGCAGCACAATATTGGAGGAAATTCATTTCAAATTTTTCCTCAATTGAAGCTCCCTTACATGCTTTGACAGGATTGAACAAGGTGTTTCAGGGGGGAGGCAAATAGCAGAAAGCCTTCAACACCTTCAAAGAAAAAATTAGTACAACACCTGTACTAGCACTGCCAGATCTACAAAGGCCATTCGAGATCCAAACTGATGCTAGTGACTATACCATGGGTGCAGTGTTGACACAGCACGGTAAACCCATATGTTATCATTCTGAGACTTTTAATCCTGCAGTGGTTAACTATCCTACCTATGATAAAGAATTGTATGTGTTAGTTCAGAGTGTGAAAAAGTGGAAACATTACTTAATGGGCGAAGAGACAGTAATACACACTGATCATCAACCACTTCAATATCTACACTCCCAAACTAAGCTGCAAAAATCAAGACATTATAGATGGATGGGTTTTCTACAACAGTTCCATTTAGTCATCAGATATAAAAAGGGCATACATAACAAGGTTGCAGATATGTTATTTAGACCCATTATAAATGCATCTACCATACTAAAGCATAATTATGTGCTGCATGAAAGCTACATAGAACAGTATGCTCAAGACATGGACTTTAAAGATGTATATGCAATTTTGAGTCAAGCCAAAAGAGTAGAAGAATTGGACTATCATGTGAAGGATCGACTCTTATATCATTGTGGGAAAATCTTCATTCCACAAACTGAGAGAGTAAAGATAATTACGGAAGCACACACTTCTCTTATATCACGTCATCTTGGAATAAGTAAAACAATTGCACAGGTGCAAAGGTTCTGCTATTGGCCGAAAATGAATGATACAGTTTCTAGATATGTAAAGGGGTGTGCTATGTGTGCTAAAAGCAAGCCCAATAATAGGAAACTAGGCTTGTACACTCCTTTGCCAGTTCCTTCTCACCCTTGGGAAAGCATTTCCATGGATTTTGTTGGGGGACTGCCTAAATCTAGGAAAGGTCATGACTATCTATATGTTGTTGTGGATAGGTTTAGCAAAATGTGTATTTGGATACCTTGTAGGAAACAGATTACAGCTGAACAAACTGCAAAATTGTTCTTTGAACATATATGGGTTCATTTTGGATTACCCACTTCCATTATATCTGATCGAGACACCCAATTTGTGGGGAAGTTTTGGTCAAGTCTGTGGGAACTAATGGACACCAAATTAAAGAAAAGCGCAGCTTTTTATCCACAAATGGATGGTTAGACAGAAGTAGTTAACAGGACAGTGATTTAGTTACTGAGAGGATATTGCAGCAAACATCCTAAGCTTTGGGATGAGCATTTGTGTTATGTGCAGCATGCTTACAATTGAGCCAAACACTTCTACACAGAGATCTACTTTTGAGACCTGCTTTGGTTTCATACCAAGGTCTCCTTTGGATTTTGTCTTTGGTAAAGATACCATGGTTGATGGACACAGTGATGTGGACAAGGCAACTAGGTTCATTGAATAGATCCAGGAGATCCACCAGGTAGTACAGGAACAACTGGAAAGGAACCAGGCCAAGTACAAGGCTAGGCATGATAAGCATTAGATGGAGAATAGTTTTCAAGTTGGAGACCAAGTCTGGCTGTATATCAGCAAGGACAAGATGCAAGGTGAAGGTAAAAATTTAAAACCTATAAGGTATGGACCCTTCAAGATACTTGAGAGGATTGGTGAGAATGCTTTTCGCCTTGATCTGCCAGCTTACATGCATATCTACTCAGTCGTGAACGCAGATTGCTTGAGATTGTTTAAACCTTCAATGACTTAGGACCTTGAAGATCAGAGTCAATTGCCTTCTGTTGATGACCTACTACTGGAATATCTTAGTGAGTTACAGGAAGATACAGTGCTGGACAAGAAGGTAAGGACGACACGCAGTGGACAGGTGGAATACCTCAGAATTGGGCTTAAAGGTTCGAAGCCGAGCAGTGCGAAGTGGATTGAGATTGGACAAGTGAACAACAGTTTCCTCACTTAGTCAATGCTTGAAGAAAACAAACTTTTGGTGGTCCAAAAGCTTTTCAGTTGGGAGGCTGTGATCAAAATCAGAGCCATAAACAACTGTCATAAGAACCGTGACTAAAATAGGTCGAACAAATCCTTGAAGATTCCAAACAACAGTCGAAAACACACTGAACTAGTGGCCATGGCAGCCGACGTGGAACGACGAGGATCTCGGTCAAAGCACGCTGACCGAGGCCCATGCAGACTCCGCAGGAGGTCAAAATTTCCCTTGGGAGCCTCGGATCAGGAAAAGGAGGTGGTTTTCGAAGCGCCGCATCGCTGGGAAAATAGGGTTGAAATGGTAGAGCTTAAGTGCTTGGTCACGTTGGGAGCTAGGGGACCGCGGGCGGAAAAAGGTAAAAAGCGCCAACGTACGACGGTGGGACCCATGACCTAGAAACCTGTGGTTTGATCAGGACATCCTTGAACGATAAGTGGTTTGGAGAAAGTGGAGCGATCACAATCAATGATCGACACGTGGCAGTAGAGGAGAGAGAAAAACCGCCATGATCGTGTGTTATCGGTCAAGCAAGTCAACCGTGCTCGACGTGCGAATGACGTTGGATCTGGAGGAGCCCAGATTGGATAGCTGAGATTGCGAACGATAGAGTGAGTAGAATTGACTGGTGATCAAGTCGCAATTTAAGAGGATTTTGAATTCGTTGACCGCCATGGAGGAGAAAGCAACGAATCGACAAGCGGGTTGGCGAAGTTCCGATGGAGACACATGGCTACTTCCTGAGCATTATGCTGACGCCGAATAGGGAATTCCAAGCACATAGGCGACTGGAAAATCAATGCAGGAAGGAGAGGAAACGAACAAACACGGAGGTTGAATGGCTAAAGCCATGAGCAGAGACAGTGAACGAGAGAGCAGAAGAGATATTCAGATCGAAGAGTCCAGGCGACCAAGAGAGACAGTGAACGGTGAACCCTGAGAGGAGGACTAAGCATAGAGAGCAGTAAAGCCAAGCAGAGGAGACAGAGGGCCAAGCTGACCATAGGCAGCATCAAGCACCAAAGAGCTTGAAGAATCAAGCCTTCCCATAGAAGAATCTGTCTAGATTGAGCATCACAATTGGCTCTTTCCACTGTAGACCAAAGGTCACAGAGCTGGAAGGAAGAAAGGGAGTTTGTGAACTCTGAGTGGCTTGGGGAATCAAAGAACCACCCTGCCAAGCAATATCTGATGTCAGGAGAACTCATATTGAGTCCTTGCATTGTAAATCTTTTGCTGAAAGACACAATAAAACAAGGCCACCACTGAAGCTAGACTGGAGACGTAGCCCTAGAGAATAGGTGAAATCCTTATTAAAAATTGTTTTGTCTAGTATTGCTTACTGTATTTCTCTGTTGTCTTTCCATTCAAAATGTCTGTGTATTGGCAATCTAATCGATCCGTTGTTTCAACAACACAGAACACACACCAGCACCTGAGTCTATAATACCTTTTGTTTAATAAATCTTCAACTGAGGTCACTCATAGGGTGATTATCAGATAAGTTTCTTATTGGAGGTTTTTGCTGTTGATTTTCCCATTTATTTTTCCTATCCATGATATCTAATCTATCCATGATTCTTTCTAAACTTTTAGCTAAAACATATACTTTTCCATCTGAAGTTGAAGCTTCTTCTTTAAATGGAACTTTCTTTTCATTCCTCATTCGTGATTTCCTAGCTAACAAGTTGGCTTCTACACTGACAACATTACTCTGCATTTGCTCAAAGGTTTCCGAATTTCTCTCCCTCAGCTGGTATGACATATCAGCATCAAAACCATCAGGGAACTTAATCAATGCTAATTCAAGTGGGGGCTTAATGTTAGTTGGAATTGCATTATAGATATTATTAAACCTGGTGCAATAGTCCTGAATTGACTCGTTGGGATTTCTCCTAATATTGTCATATTCATAAAGTATCTCTAAGGGCTTCTTTTTTCTTTCCCACTTATCTATGAATAACCTTCAAAAGTTTGCTAGGACTGCAATATGGTTGGCAGGAAAGGCTTTGAACCATTTCTTTACATCACCAGTTAAGGTTTGGGCAAAGAGTCTCATTTGGACGTCTGCCTCATCTATTTCATGTAATTCAAAAAATTATGACATCTTGTTTACATGCTGATGGGCAGTGTAATGACCAGTAGCATCAAACAAGAAAATATATCTGATAATCTATAGGCATGGAATGAAGTTGGGTATTTAGGACAAGAGGAGCATATCTGTTTCCCATTGTTGTGATTGTGGTTTGACTGGGGAGTAAAGTTGAGGTGGTTGAATAATGGCTTGAAACTGATGCATGTGAACTAGATGATGATGAATTGGTACTTATAGGTTGGTGTGGAAGTGTAGGTATAAATGGTGGGGATGAATGTACTTTTGAAGGTATTATTCTGGGAGTTGAAGGAAAAAATGGTGAACTCAAACTAAAAGACAATTGTTCAGAAAGCTCAGGGGTGGCAACAATATTAATGGATGATTGAGGAGTTCTCAAAATGTATTCATCTATTGATTGATTTGCCTGTTGAACTTCAAGATCAACAACAAAATCAGGGTCTAGAATAGTTTCATCTATTGCAGTTTTAGATTTTGTTCTAAATAATGATAAGTCAAATGGCACATCAAAGGGAAGTTCTTCCAAAAATAACCACTCATCAGGACATGAATTAGCTTTAACTAATGGTATGTAAACAACCTGAGTTTCTTCTTTTTGGGATTTTCTTGAAATTAGGTTAGGATTACCAACTGCTAGCGCACGGTTTGGGTCTGCATTAGCCCTAGTAAAATGAGTCTTCCTAGAAGCCATAATTTCAAAATTTTTAATTTCTTTTGTGAGATCTTGCAAAATAACTTCTAATAAATCACTTTAAGCGGCTCAAAATATAGATGTAAAATTTCTTAAAGCTTTGTTAGGACTTGAGGATGGAAGTCCCCAGTATGGTCACCACTATGTTATCTCTCAATATTTTCTCTAGAATTTATTGGAACAAAGAAAATGGTCGAGGTAACTACTAACTGACTTTGGGGCATAGGTTCTAGCCAAACTAGGCTCAGAGAGGGCTCTCTCTATATGATTTAGCTTTGTTTGTTGGGATTTTAGGCTAGTTATGGATTACTTAAGGGGTTTTGGTTTGTTTTAGATTGGGTGGTGGGATCTCTTTAAACAAATAGGTAAATCGATGTTGTTCAGACCATTGGGCTATGGAATCAAGAGATAAGGAAGTAGGGCTAGATGAACTCAGTAAAGGAGATTTTCCAAGGGCAAGGTAGCAGAGTATACTTCAAATGTTTGATATAGAGAGGTGGAATGTTTTCACTCGGGGAAATAGAGCAGTTAAGGATTCTCTACATGTCCGCCTATAGCTTAAATTCCTTGAAACCAATTTTTCAAACCAATGTTATGCAAAATTTAAAAAAAAACTACACACCTTTTTTTCACTTTGTAAGAGCTTGATATTGAATCTGTTGTATATTTGCAACTACGGATCTCGAATATTTGAAATCTTGTCCTGCGGTATCCCTTTGAGTCCTATTTCTAACCTCGCAAGTCTGATCAAGGTTAGATTCTCCAAGGAATAGTTATGCCAAATCTCCCACGGTGACCTGATTATAGACTAGTTCAGTAGAGCGAACTTATACGATGTACAACATGTCACTGTTTCGATCTTAGTAATTGAAACTGATACACAGAAAACTACAGGCCGTCCTATTTCTGAAAATTCTTACGAAATTTCAATCTGATGCTCAAAACAAAAGTTATGACAAGTTTCCCTAGGTCATTTGTTTGGAATGTAATTCGGGAGCCTGCAAAAACCCTAACTTCCTGAGATCATATCTCCGCAAATATAGTGAGACAAGCTCTAAAATTCGCACCTGAAGTTTAGAGTGCTTGTGGATCAAATGGGGTTTTTTTAGCTTCTAAAACATCATAGAAACAAAGTTATAACAAAAATTCCATGATGACCTGTTTAGAGCAGTGAATCCCTAGAATCCAAAGCTCTCATACCAAATGTTAGGAAACTAGCTCACAAAAAGATAGAAAATATAGATCAACACCTTATAAATCAGCCTCTTCGTGGGGGCAACCTCCTTTACATTACACAAATGAAAAATTCATGGATGATAAAAATGACTAAACCTCCCTTCAATATATAAGAGTCTAAGGGGTCACAATATAATCAAGCTGACATAACAGTAATAACAATAAGGCACAAAAATAACAATAGTGGGTTTCTATGGGGCATACTAATAAAAATATGGGGACAATAAGGGAACAATAATAAAAATAAGGGATACATTGACAATACTAATGGTGGAATCACTAGTATTATAGGGGCCTAACAGGATTTTTACGCTCTCCACCATCTTCGCCAACTTTTTTCCCTTATTGAGATCATTTATCTCTACCGAGAGGAATTCTGGGCATCAAAGTGCCATTAACCCCTCCGAACAGGCAACCACCATCAACCCAAGGCCTTCTGGGCTTTCACAACTATATAGCATGTTAAATTATGTCTTTAGCACTATTTCCCATAACAATTTACATAAAGAAGCATATGAACATTATCATTAACAAAATAAACATGCATGTACACCATGCATTGACACCTAACCCTCAACATGGTTCCATAATATCTAGATTGATAGAAAACATAACTAACATACATGTTGTATACATTCTAATTTTCCAAGTAACACAATTATGCATATCATATAACATTATACTTTCTCATTTATGGTTGTAATATGATTTTACCTTCACAGGTTTTCTTGTGGCCATTAAACTACCACTACTTAATCCCATCAGCAACGTTATTCATAAATATGCATTATTTATAAGTATTCACTTGGTCACTAAGCTACCACTACTTAATCCCATCAACAACGTTAGTCATAAATATTCATTATTTAACAAGTATTCACTTTCTGAATCATTTCGAATTTCCACAGTGTTATTAACAGACCGATAAATGAAGTAACTACAATTCAAGTAATTAAATCAAATTCAATTCATTCATATAAGTTTTATTAGTTAGTCGTGAAACACTAACCAATCACAACTACGAACCATCTTAATGCAACCATGAGAAAACTTAATCAACAATTAGTTATTACAATCAAGTCTCACTACTTGATTCATTGTTTATTTTCAATATCTAAAGGGGTTCTTCCAATGTCCTTTTAAAACACTCTATTGTCTTATTCAAGGATGTCCCCCATATTTACATTCATGCATTCACTCATTAAAAGCAGTGCATGTAACTTTCATGTTCATTAAGTCTATCATTAATTTTTCCATATTTGCAAAAGTTGGTAGTTAATTGTCACTTTCTTTAGTGAGTGTTTAGGATTGTTCATAAGTCTGACAAAGGTTTTATTATCTTTTATCCTCATCAAGATTCAAATGTCATGAACATAGTTTTGTAGCAAACATACTACTCCTTGCAGTTATAAACATGAATCACACATATCATGTCAAAAATAGTGTACTGCATATATTAATATGTAGGTTGTTAGACTCATACTTGAGTTGATGCTCACTAGTAGCATACCTCGATTTCCTTTCTACTTAAAAATTCCCAAATGCGTTAGTGCTGCAACCTTTATCTCTGATACCACTTGTAACATACCCCGGTAACCTCACATAAAAATGCAGGGAGCTAGAATTTTTTTTACACAAATTACCCACAAGTAATTATCCAAATCATTATTCCAAATTCCTCATTAACCATTAGATAGAGTGTTCATTAGTACATAAAGTAACTTTCAATAGAAGACAGTAAGTTGCATAACCATTAACAACCATTGTTGTAGTACTATTGTAGTATATTTAATAAATTGTCTGATGAACCTTGCATCCATTTCATGATTCTATTAACCAGATTAATTAATCACGTACTTGACGTTATGAATATCACATTAGATAAGGAATCAACATCATTAAATAGACACAATAATCAATCCCATCATTGAACACCGATATACCCTGGAAAAGCTGTAAGTATTCTTGCCTATGAGAATATTTCACAAATTACCCTCTTTAATCTATATTCACTTCCATGAAAATGACTACGAAATCCATTTTCAAGAAAAGAGCATGCATCGTATCTTTTCTTACATAAAAGGCATATGCAATGTCATATAAAGACAAGAAAGCTTACTTATCTTTTAACGCTGCAACAATCTTTTTCTACATATGGTAATAACAATCTTTATCTACATGTAGTAATATATTTTCTCTACCAAACAAAATATATAATAACAATCTTTATCTATATATAGTAATATATTTTCTTAACCAAGAAAAATATAAAAATCAATCTTTATCTACATGTAGTAATATATTTTCTTTTTACTATATATATATTCAGAAATCTATCATAATTTCTTAGTTTTTCCATGCAAAATGCAACAACATGATATTTTCAAAAAATCTAAAGAAACAATTTATTCTTCTCCATAAAGAATGGAGTTACTTATCTATTAGTATAATATATTTGGATAATCTCTTGCGGACAAGAGAAACACCATGCTAGTTGCAGGGGCAATAAAAGCATCGTGTCCAGGAGAATAAAAAGTGGGAATTGATATGCGTGCACTCTGCTTATTCGTTATTACTCGAAGATCCACGCTCTTAAATTTCCCATTGCTCACAACCTAATACAATTCAAATCACACACAACATAAATTGAATGATTAGCATCAAATTCTTGCGCAATGAGAGAAAATAACTTAACTTTATAGATCTGCGCATTCTTTCTCACCTGCAGCTGATCTCCCAAATTGACCACAAACGCGTCAGCTATGGGTTCTACAGAAGCCCACTTTCCATTTCTGAATACTTGCAGGCCACTGACATTATCGCTTTGCATTAACACAGTGATGGCACTTGCATCTGAATGGCTTGCTGCACCAATAGTAATATTTTGGTTCTATGTCTTTTTAGCTCTATAGTTAATGGTCTTCCAGCTGACATGTACAGTTTTGCTATCTATAGACTTGGTCCTTTTGATGTCTCAAAGGGTTTATCCTATTTCTGCTCCATGGTTTACCATTCTATGTCAGGCTTCTATGGCTGGTTTATGCATCATTGTAATGGTCTTTTCCCAAGTTTGGGATGGCTCAGTCTCTCCGGAAAGCATTCTTATGCTTTTGTCTGAGGCCTCTGCCTCTTTGTAACTTTATTTTCATTTTATCTTAATAGAATTAGTCTTTACTTAGAAAAAAAAAGATTAACTATATAAATCTATATATATTCTATGCATAATTAAAGTTTAACATTTAATAAAAAGAAATTCTAATATTACTAAAACATTAGTATAAATAAAAATAATGTTGATAGTTATATTATTTATTATTAAACCAATAAAAAAAGATTAAATATATAAATCTAAATACATTCTATTGTATAAAAAAGAGATTATAATATCTAAAACATCAGTATAAATAAAATAATGCTGAAAATGATAAATATTATTGATAATTAAATATTATTCGACAAAAAGTAAAGAAAAAAACCCTAGACAAAGAAGGAGAAAACTAAGAAGAGAGGGCAGGAATCCAACAACTCCTAATTTTCTAGCCATCGTCCCTATTAATATTACTAGAATACCTCTCAATTTTTATGGCTTCCCTAAACTTCTAATGGTGGAAATGAGAAAACTTAGCGATAACCTTAGCCTCCTCAATGCATATATGATGCTTGGTCTTCTCTGCATGTTCGGCTAAAGCTGAAGATTTGGTCCTCCGATGCTTGATATCAGCAACATGTTCCTTGATCCTCTCGTTAATAGAACAACCAGTTTCACCGATGTATGAGGTTCCACAAGAACAAGGGATGATATAAACACCTTTCATATCCATAAGGTTTACACGGTCTTTAACAGACTTAAGGGAACTTCTAATGGTGCTGAGGACCATTGCGTCCCTCACCACCACCTCCACAACTAACTCTATTATTTTTAATATAATTTTCATGTGGAGTTTTGCCAAATTCCAACACAGATGGCAAGAAATTGTTATTTCTAAGTCCCCTTCCTCCACACAAAGCAATTCAATTGTTTCAAAGGAAGTCTTCCCATCTCCCGTGAGGAATTCATGTATCTTACTTTAGAGGTAAATCATTATACCACACAACAACTCAATATGTCAAAATGAAAGCAAATATTTCAACACAACAACTTCTTTAAGCACCAGGGACTTAGGTGGCTAGTATAATTTATGCCAAAGAATTATATAGGGTATATACAATAAAGTAAGAAAGTGATATTGTGGGGGAGAATTATATAGGGTATACAATAAAGTAAGAAAGTGATAAAGACAAAGGAGGAGGAGGAAAACATAGCTCTAGCATCGAAGGGACAACATAAGACGAAGTGAAAGAAGGACATTTCAAAGGTGAAATGTTTCAATTGTGGTGAGATGAGCCATTATGCATCCCAATGTCCTTTGAATAAAAAGAATAAGGATGAGAAACATGATCCTAAGGCTGCTTCAATAAAGATTGATGAAGATGAGTTTTCCATGAGTGCCCTTGCATCTGCAGGAGGGAGATGGGGTGATATTGAGCATTAGTCGGGAGGACTACATGTGGGCAGGATCCTTGAGGAGTCCACCTCTTGGATCAATTCTTTACTGCAGGAGCCCAAAATTCAGCAGAAGCGAGATGGAGTTAGTGTCAGATGATGTAGTGGATTGTTTAGAGGATAGATGTAGTAGCCTGAGACGAAGAGCTAATCAGCATAGAGCAAGTTTGGCAGTAGTGCAGTTGGAACAGTGCAAAAGTCAGCAGTAGCGCAGAAGATTCAGAGGGTCAAATACTAGAGAAGTCAGATTCCAACATCCATGGTATTATGTTGAACACATTTAAGTTCAACTAATTTTGGATTTTTTTTAGTTTCTTCTCTTAGCAACTGAGTTGTAGTATGGATGTAGTGTTAGTAATGGCAGTGCTAGCAGCATAATAGATGCAACATTTGAGAGGAAGTTGTAGTACATATGCAAAAGTGGCAGTGGCAGTGTCATGGACAACAATACAGTAGTAACATTAGCACAATGTTGGTGGCAGCAATAGTGAAAAAGGAGGTGCTTCAAAAATAGAGCATCATGCACGTGGATATTGTTTCTAGAGAACTTTCCTCGTTGAGGGAGTGCTAGTTTTTGGTAGCATTGGAAGTGCTATAGGCTTGAAAATTGGTGGAGAGGCTAAGGCACATGAGTTCCAAAGAACCTAAAAACCGTTTGGTGAAATTCCACTCAGATTATATTTTATTAAAATAAATATTAATGGGTATTAATCAAAATATGGGTGAGAATGATCTAGAAGGAAGATCAAGTGATGTTTTAATCTTATCAATTGACTAGAGACTTAATCTTTGTCGTTGATGTCTCAACAGGAAAAGTGTAAGACGGAGGCTTGGGTTTCATTTGGAAACACACACATAGAGAACGAATTGATCTAGAGTTTGATTTCTGGGGCTAGGAAGCTGAGAAATTCAAACTAGGTGATCATTCTGCAGTAGAGGGGCAGTGATAATCTAGGAGAAGGAATTTTCAGAGAATATTGACAGAGAGGTGGAGAGAAATTACAGAGAGGCAGCATAGTAGTCGGGAGTGTTGACGTTGGGCCAGTCTAGGTCCACGGAGTCTTGATGCGGAGCCAAAAAGGACTATGCAGAGGGAAAAGTTGTCTGTCACGTAGAAGCCAGAACTGTAGGAAACAATCGGAACTACTAGGAATTGCCAGAATAGATGGGATAGCTGACATAGAGCGCAAAGGAGCTGATGCAGTGCTAGCGCAGAAGTAGTCGAGGTTAGCCAGTCTTGTGCCGGATCAGCAGAAATTCTGTAGGGTGAAGTGAGGTAAAACTCAATCATATTTTCTACCAGTATTATCTCTATAAAGGATTTCTATATGAGCGTCTTAGATTTGTATTCATATATTTCTCTTGCATAATAATAAACCCTCAGAACCGTGGCACCAATTTTCCCGCATTGGGTTTTTATGGGGACTATTGTGTCCAAAAATAAGTGTGTCTTATGTATCTTGTTCTTTGCTCTATTTTCTATTTCATGAGATCAAATATTTAATTAGTGTAGGTTGCAGAAATAATTTGCTTCAGTATTCAAAATAATAACTTGATGAATGTAATTTAAAAATAAAGTAGGTGAAGAAGATTCAGATTTGCTGCAGTAGGGGTTCCTTCAGCGTAGGAATTTTCACACGATGGTGAAACCACAACTTAGAATAACCAAAACCCAACCAATAAAAAATAATTCCCATTCATGAAATGGATTTATCCTTTTCTACTTTGAGGGTACTAATACAGGATCTGTAAAACACAAGAGGTCCCTCAAAATTGTCTCTTGCAAGTTCATTAAATTCAATTGTATCATCCATTTCCAATGGATAGTGCTAGTTAACCAATATTTTTGATTACAAACCTAGGATGTATGAGCGCTATAGAACTGGTCTTAATAAAAAAAATTAGAGACATTAACATTGCTTAAAAAGAGTTTTTGTTGGTTTTCACTTACCCAAGGAATGACAAATGTTTATGAGTAAACAAAAGACACATTTGTATGGACTGGTGCACATACCAACCATTTCAATACAATTGGATGGATAGGAAATTCATGGTATTTGATAAACCTCCTTATAATAATATGGAGGTACCTCTATATTTCTTAAGAATGTTATGGGAAAAGTTCAGGCTAGGACTCCATATAAACTACTTTGACATGGGATAAACCCAAGGGCTGGGTAGTGAGTCTACACAAGATACATAAAATGCTAGGTGCAACCTAACACTAAGTCCTTGTCCACTTAGACGAAGGCATAATCCCCCTACCCAACATCCTCTTGTAATGGATATCAATTTTTTTCTATGTGGTTCGTGGTCCCTAGATATCGATGACCGCTAGATCCATAAAATAATTGTACTAGGTAGATATTCTTGAAAGGATGTAACAACTTCTAGGGTAAATGTGCATAATAAAAAACGTAATAGGAATAGAAGTACAATAAACATATCAGCTATCAAAATCCATATATGCATCAATACATGTGCACATGAAAATCAGGGGAATGAATTTTTTTCATTAATAAATGCAATGAACCAACCAGAGATAGGACTACCATGTTCCAACTGACCATAGATTGGCTAAGCCAAGTCTCTCTACAGCCAATCACCCATTTGCCATATTCCAAGCATGAATATGGGATCCCATAAAACACATCAATCAAAACTCATTCAGGGCTTCCAAAGGCCACCCACCTCAACCCATCAAAAAATGATTCCACCTCACAGTTGGACATCACCAAAAGCCATCATATTGGTCTCCATCCAAGCCTTCCAGGGCTTCCAGACTGTTTGTCCAACCAAGGCTTCCAGAACTAGTAACTCAACCCAGAACTTATACAAGGCTTCTAAAGCGTTTGTCCAACGAAGGCTTCCAGGACTAGTAAATCAACTCGCCAAGGGCTTCCGGAGCATTTGTCCAATTAGGGCTTCCAGGACTAGTAACTCAACCCAAGTTTTTACGAGGATTCCATAGCGTTTTTTCAACCAGGGATTCCAGGAGTAATAACTTAACCCAAGCTAAGGAAAAATTAGAACAAAAAAAAAACAAAGAAATGAAAGTAAACCCAAAATCACCATGGCTATCTAGGAAATGTCAAGGCTAGGCAATCCGCTGTTAATCTAGGCAATCCTCCATGCCAATGATAGATCACAACCAAGAAACTACATGCATGTGCCATGCATGTCAAAACTAGCGAATAAATCATACATGCAACTCAGTACCTACAAGAAAATCTGTTGTAGTTGTTGATGATGATGCCTTGTTGTGCTTTCTTGCTCTTCCTTTGCCTTCTTGCTCCAAGAGTCCGAGTATGCCACACCCTCGAAGAGTGCTCCAAGAAAACCCTATGTAACCAAGAGTACGAGAGAAAGAAAGAGAGAGAGTAATGAGAGAGCTCCAAAACTGAACTGACCAAGTCTTTCCCAATGATCCTCATAAGCCTTTTTATTGATGAGGCCTCTATTTTCTTCATTTTCCTTCAATTTCCTCCTCACATGCAAAATGTGACCTTTCACCTTCCTTTTCTGCTAGTTTCCATTATTTTCGTAAATAAATGTGCCAAAATACCTTTTCGCCTCTGTAATGACTTAGCCATTTCCTTTGCCAATTTCCTTACCCATAAACAATCAAATCAACACCCCCTAGGATGTCTTTTCCACCATTCAGCTTGGAATATGTGTCCCAATCATCCGTGGTTATTGTTTTTAATATTTATTACATCGAATTTTCACCAGGGCTGTTATAGAACCCTCCCCCTTGCGGGACACCATCCTCAATGCTTAATCACACATATACCTCAACAACCTACTGAGAGAAGACATACCGCTCATGGAGCTTTATAACCCAGCTCGATGTAGTATTTACAATGAAAGATATGCTCAAGACATACTATCATGAAAACATGACAACATACCGCATAGTGGAGCTTTATAACATAGCTCATTACGGTATTTACAATGATCATCCTACTTAAGAAAACTCATATGACATCATAACATCATGATAACATATCCACATGACAGTATAATAACATAACACCCATACTGCATAGTGGAGCATTATAACACAGCTCGTTATGGTATTTACATCCATACATGGCTGTACATATAACAACCTCATCAAAATATATATACCAAAACATATGCCAAATCATATACCGAACATATATCAATCACACACTAATCATCATATAGCATCTATCAAAACATCATAAGGCATATATCAAAACATCATATAGCATGTATCAACCAACATAAAGCATACATCAAATCATCATAAGGCATATATCAACCATCATAAAGCATATATCAATCACCATAAAGCATATACTAAACCAACATAAATCATATATTAAAGCATCATAAAGCAACTACCAAACCACGATAAGAAACCACCAAACCACCATATCAACTGCTAATTCTTGTAGTTGATTTTAACTACCCAATCGGGCATGTTCATGATTCTTGTACTATGCACATAACTTCCATCAATTTTAAAATAAATTAAAATAATTTCACATCATACCTCATTGGTAGTTCATTAGTAAGGTACATTTGCAATCATGTTCGCTTCCTATCACAATAAGTCAAACTAGAATATTTGACCAAATCAACATGTATAAAAATATCACATTAGGTTACCTCAAAACATAATGACCAAAATCATAAATGACATGTAACCATCATAAATAAGAATCATAGATCACATGTAATCATCATAGGCCATAATCATAAATCACATGCATACTAAAACCAAAATACAATACCAAAACTTATCCTTTCATCAATCCTTAGCTTCTACCTTCATCTTTATTCCGTACGCACTTCGGATCAGTTGCTACACCCGAAAAATACCCAATGCCTTCTCTTTAACCATGTGCATAGACACATAGTGTGCAGCACAAACATACGACCACACATCATACCACACCATGAAATACATCCATCTACACCTGACATACAACACATACACCTACACCCAGTATATACAATACAATGCATCCATCTATACTCGATGTGCAATACCACCCAATACATGTACCTACATAGAGTACAACACAACGAGTACACATGCTGCAATTCCATGACTACATGATGCACATACATAATATTGTATGACCATAACACAACATGGATGACATGCACACAATACCACACATACACCAGTACTTTATGTACAACATGTACACAGTACCATCGGTACACCACACCACTTACACAATGTGTGCACAACATCACATGTACATGGCACCACCTACACAACGCCACATGTACACTACACCACCATACAATACATACACAATACCACATGTACACAACGCCACATGCATGACATGTACATAACACCACATGCATACAGTGCCACTTGTACAATATGTACACAACACCACATACACATGACACATCTTGTACAATCATGCACACCACACCATATGTACATAGTACCAATGTACCACATGCACGCAATGCCACTTGTACATAGTACTACATATCCAACACATACATGGCATCATCTGTACACATCACTGCATATGCAACGTCTGCATAGTACCATATGCACACAACACCACATATCCATCATGCACATAGTACAATATGTACACAATACCACATATCCATCATGTACATAGCACCATTTATACCCAGTGTTATCACTCAATAGTTTCTCTAGAAGTTATTGGAAGAAATAAAATGGCCAAGCTAACTACTAACCAACTTTGGAGCATAGGTTCTAGCCAACCTAGCTCAGAGTGGGCTCTCTCTATATGATTTAGCTTTGTTTGCTGGGATTTTAGGCTAGTTATGGATTGCTTAAGGAGTTTTGGTTTGTTTGAGATTGGGTGGTGGGATCTCTTTAAACAGATAGGAAAATCGATGCCTTTCAGACCATTGGGCTATGGCGTTAAGAGATAAGGAAGCAGGGTTGGATGAACTCAATAAAGGAGATGTTCCAAGGGCAAGGTATCAGAGTGTATTTCAAATGTTTGAGACAGAGAGGTGGAAGGTTTTCACTCGAGGAAAGAGAGTAGTTAAGGATTCTCAAACCTAGATAATTAATGAGGAAGAAAGATGCAACTAAAATCGAAGGGCAACTAAGGATCCTTCAATCTGGATTACTTGGTGATTCAGCTTAAACTAAAGAGATATTAAGGATTCTTTAATTTAACTATGAAAATAAAACATTCAAATGCTTAACTATTAACATAGAGTGTTTTTTAAACAATTTCTGAAATACGTTTCCAAGTTAAAGAATTTAGATTGAGATATATATAAGGCTGTGAATAACTTTGATAAATTGACAAAGATACAAGAAAAATAGTTTTTTGGAATACGCTCAACACATGAATCCCTGGCACAATTTGATATTTTTTTATTAGTCCATCTTGTTGGCTCTTCAATTGGTACAATAGCCTTTTGTTCTTCTAGATCAAGAAGACTACATAAATGTACAATAGTGTCAACCCTACATACTTCTAATTGTGAAGTATATATACATAGCTTTTTTACAAAACATCTCATACTAAATTGAGATTTATTGTAGGAAATAAAATGTTGTCGTTATGGGAAGATAGAGACAACTAATGAACTGTTTCATGTTGTCCCTTTTATTTTGGTATTGCTGGCTTTTATGAATTTAAGCCCTTTATGCTCC
>APFE031332187.1:0-17527 GCA_000404065.3 Pinus taeda
CCTCCTGCAGTCTTATTAGCTCGGTCCATATTGTTTTTGGTCATTCACCTCCCATATATGATGTATAAACTATGGCTTGAACAATGTAGTTAATTCTTATTCTCTCCCTAGGCAACACTGCACTACAACTTTCAATTGCACTGTTATATCATCTGTCTCAGTCATTAGGTTTCATCCCATTGGCTTGTTTACATTGGTTCATGTCATATCAGTCGAATGACTTGGCATATGAAGCATTGCTCTAGGTTTTGAGATTGTTACCACCTGTTTCGATCTTTATTGCTACATTTACTAACTCCTATGGCCATCACCTCAAGTCATGCACTCCTTTTATTTTCCTCTCTCAAACCTTCAAATGGTTTTCATCCCTTCTAGCCCATGAATGCAATCTCCCTGTAATCAAAATTTAGCAAAAACAGCGTCCAAGACCTAGAGAACAATAAACAGAGCATGGTTTTGTGACCCAACCTGATCCGAACTTAAACATGAACGCAACAAATTACAGATATAACCATAAATACAGAGATGCAGTAGAAATAACACTTCATTTCGTTAATATCTAATATTGAAATATGCTTACAAACATAATAGAAATAAGCTTAGCTCGGGCGATAGTAGCTTATCTCTAAGAAGAGATGTGGCAGCTATATGCCTCTGAACTATGTTACAATGAGGCTTGGAAGCCTATATATTATTGAGAAACAATGGAAAACAAAACCTAACCCTAGGTGATGAAGCGCCAAAACTATGGGCCCCATTTGGGTAATTGGTACATCAACTTCTCGGGGTCATAACTTTGGCATACGATCTTCGTTTGATGGGCACAATACTTCGTTAAAAAGATATATCTGAGGACAACAACATTCAATTGGCCAACATTAGGTAGTGTTTGTTTTTGGCCCTAGTTTTCCAAAAAAAACATCGTTTAGGGCCTTGAAACGACTCTGGAAGTTCAGGACTCAAAAAAATGCCAAAAATAATAAATTGTGCTACAATTAAAGAAACTGAAAAACTAAAAAAGATAGTGGTGGGGGTCCCAATGGAATAGGCAAGTGGCCACCAACATCCACCTGGATCACAACACCTGGATTTCTTTATTTAACACTGTTACTTGCCAGGTATGCCTTCAACTAGTCCTCTTTCATCAATGAATTGTGCTTTTATGAGTTTCTTCATGTTGGTAGCCCAACCGACTCCCCTCTCATTTTTGGAAAAATTATATGGGCCCCTTCCTCAAATTTATATTTGGGTTTTTATTTTTAACATTTGGCTTTGATTTTGCATGATTGTAATGGTCATCTTGTATAGTTCTCTCTCTCATTGATGATATGACATACCCTTGGTTACTTTGAAATGAGTGTTCATTTCCAAGATTTGTTTTCGATGTTCGCCTGATGAACCTGTCTCTCATTTAGCAATAATATAAAAACCTTGTCTCATTCAGTTATTCCAAGTTATTCAGGGCCTATGACTCTATATTGCATATGAATGATATAGTGAAAAGGTTCACTACATAATCCTTGATTTTGTAGCAACCCCATCGTATGTCAATTTGCATATTATAATGTCCATCGTAGCGAATCAAGATTTGAAATTTTTACACGAAGTTCACCAATATTTTAGTTCTACGTGGTTGAAATTTCAACTTTTGAAGCCTCGTAGAAAAAAAGATAGCAAAAATGCCAAGATGGTCTATTTAAAGCAGCAAAACCCTAGAATCCAAACCTATGATACCAAATGTTATGCAACTAGATCACAAAACAGAAGAAAAAGATAGATCAACGACTCGAAAATTAGCCTCTTCGAGGGGGAAATCTCTTTTACATTACATAAATGAACAATTCTTGGATGATAAAAATGACAAGGCCTCCTTAGTATATATAGGAGTCTATGGGGTCACAATATAATCGAAGCCTAAATAGCAATAATAATGAAAGGGAAAAACAACAACAAAAGTGGGGCTACATGGGCACAACAATAAAAATAAGGGAGCTACACTAACAATAACAATAAAGAGGCTACACTAGTATTATAGGGACCTAACATAGCCATAGTCATAAGAGGGTTGATCTATCATTTAGTGGTTTCTATAAAACTAAAATTGGTGTTGCAAGTGTTTGGAGCAGTTCACGTGCACATTGGGAATCCATCTATCCATTCAACAAGGCCTCTAGGCCTAAGGGTTTACCTCTTATCCCCTTTTTTTTTCTTTGTTTTGATAATCAGATCTTGAAGTGGATCTTAACATTGATATAATCTCAATAAAATCATCCATAATAGCCCTAAGATACATCTAAGATATTTCATAAGTCAAAAAAACATATATGCTTTTTTATTGATGACATTTCAAATGTTTCTTGAGGTCTGATATAATTTTTCTAAGGTTTGATATGAGCATATAAAAGTATGATATCTAAAGTAACAGTGGCAAGAAAACCTCTTGCAAAGGCTTAACACTCATAAGAACTCATCTCCAAGTTTTGGGAACATCATCTTTCTCTTTCTAAGCTAATGGTAAAGTGTTAAAGCGATTGCTTTCATAAAAACTTATTTATCTTTAAAGTGGTAAAAAGGAATCCTTGAATCTCATTAAACATTGGAAGGTGCATCGTAGCATTCTTCAATTTCTCTTGCATTTCGTTAGTCTCCGCTTTTCTTGAAGATCATTGTTAAAAATCTCATTTCAAGATAATTGTACTCTAATTGGTTTTCATAATAAGCATTGGTTACATTATTGCAAAAGGCAATCCTAAGTGGCATAAATAAGAAACTTGGATAATTATTATGGTGAATGTCATTATTGTCTCTTTTGTCTCTAATTGACATATCAAGTTTAAAGAGATCTTTCCATTGTGCTAATAATACATCTCGCCATTTATTGGTTCATTTTATGGGATTGTTAATTCTTCGAAAGTGAGTGATAGTAATATTTTGTATTGTCATTGAATATCATTAAAGAGCATTGATTTATTGGAATAGCTCAAAGTGTATTCCTTTTTTACACTTCGATATTGCAAGTTGAACATCATATCTTAAGCACTTTCTTTTGTAACATTGTAATCTCAAGTTCCTCTTGCTACTTGTGCATCATAATAAGTGTTTGGAAATCAAATAAATCTTCTTTAGGAACTTATTTTGGTTAATAAGTTGCACTAAAGCATTCACTCACATCTTGCATTTCATTCTAGGAATAGAAGTGCATTTGTAAATATACCTCCAAGCATAAGCTTGGTTGAAAGAATATAGGACCACCTTTTTCACCCAATTTACAAAGTTTAGGCCCTCATTTGTGGTTAACACAAGTGACATTTTAGTTCTCTTGTAGGCAATCCCTTATAGGAACCGAGGCACTTGGGTGGTTAGAACTCCACAGGAGGTATCGTTAATGAAGCCTTAGCCTCCTTCCTTTAGACTTCTCTCTACAACCTACATTCGAGACTAACTTCAAAATAGTTGAAAGTAAGGACTCATTTAGATAGGGCATTTAACTAAAATTTACCAAGATCTTATATTTCACTTAGATCTAAGGCTTGCACTTCATTTAGGATAGATTTGCATCATGCAACAACTGTTCATCTAGTAACTTGGAATCTAAATTTAATTTGAGCAAGTAAATAATCCCAAGGCACTGGTCTCTAACTCTAATCATGGGAAATCTAATCAAATTGTGCTTGATAATCATACTTGCCACCTAATTTTTTAACCAAGTTGCTAGGCAATTCAAATGTGTCTCCTTTACTTGTTGGTTTCTGGCAAGTAATTCATCTCTTCATTCATAGGGACTACCCCCCTTAGTCTGCAATTAGGAGACAACTTAAACGAAGAGGGCAGGGATTAGAGTGACAGTCGCTTCCTTGAGCATTGTCACATTCTGATGTACAATATGAGCGACAAGATTTATGGCATCGTTGTCGAGGATAAGTTTATCTTGTTCTTGGTGCTTCGACATCTTTTCTTTTCACAACGTTTTTTGACACCAAGGTATGCTCTTTTCATCCTTGGTTTCACTCATATTTTCATCTTCACTATCACACTCTTCTTAGAGCCTATACATTTGGGTTAGTTTCATGTTTGGGTGGTGACTCCACTTATTCATCCATTCACAAGAGCTTATGCTAGAAGAAATCCTAGTAGCTTAGTTAACCCCGCTCTTGATCCTAAAAAGACTCTTAGAGCTCAGTTAAAAAAATTACATTCTAGTAAGCACCCATTTTTTCTCAGACAGGAAGCCCTCCCTGGTATCCATTCGCTTTTCCCTAACCCTGTCAGGCAAGACATCATGGACCTATTCGCTCCTTGCAACTTTGGCAACATTTAAGCTCAACCTCATGATCTCCCATGATCTAGTTTGGATAAGATGTTTTTTTTCTAGGGGAATAATGCAATCAGTGCTAAAGCCCATCTTGAAGCATTCACAACCTTCCTGGTAAAGCATACTACTAGGGTTGCCTACAATGATGATGATATTAAGATGAAGTTGTTTGTTCTTTCTCTAGAAGAAGATGCAATGGACTAGTACTTACAAGTCTAGCGATTTCTTTGATTCTACGCAAGAAATTATCAATGCCTTAAAAGATAAGTATGGATATAAAAGGGAAGGTAAGTATTTGCTTAGAACCATCATCAACATAAAGAAAAATGAAAATGAGACCATTGATGAATTTAATAAGAAATTTAATGGCATTTTCAAGGAAATGCATTGAGATTATAAACCAATGGATAAATCTTTGCTAGAATATTATCAGGATGCATTCATGGTTGATACTTATTATGAGTTAAGGCATGCTAAACCGAATGATCTAAAACTTTCTCAAGCTTTGACTGAAGATTTGGAAAAGGACAAAAAGGCATCTAGGAAGTCTAAAATTCCCAATTTTAAAAGAGGTCCAACTAAGGCTAAGGCAAAAGAAGTTAAGGAAGTAGACCATGATCCTATCAAGGAGTTAACTAATTAAAGACATGAAGATTGAACATGCTAGAGAAATGAATGCCATGCAAGCTAGGCTAATTCAGATGGAAAGGTCCCAAGCTCATAATACTTAGCCTAGGAATCATAATAACAGGGGTAATAATAATGCATGGCCAAAGAAAAATCCCCCAAATGAGCAAAGGCCTCCTAATCCTCTAGAATCTACCAACATTGTTGATCATCATGTGCCATTATGTAGACCATGTGAGAGTTTTCGAGAAGAAATCTCATGTGCCTTTGCCAGAAGGATCCTAGATGAGGAGCAAGTGAGCAAATTAATAAAACTAGTCAAGAAGTTCACTCGCCTTCAGAAGGAGAAGATTGTTGAATGGAAATGATCCCTTCATCCTTTACCATCAATAATTTCAATGATGAAAAGGATCCAATTACGTCAATATATGGAGAGAAGTCACCTCAGGAACAAATCTTAGAGATTGCTCAAAGTAAGAGACATACATATCAAAAGAAAAGTAAAGATCAGAACTAGAACAAGCAACAAATTACATCTAAGACTTATCAGTCAGGATTAAAGATTGGATCGGGTCACATGCATAAACAATGCAAAAAAATTGTCCCAATCCTGGAGCTTTTAAAGATTCCATCTCAAAGAGCTGCATTTCTAAAATTCATAGGTATATCGCAGCAAGATAAGATAGAAGACCATCATAAAGATGACAAAATAAAGTTAAAGGATCTAAACTATTACATGATGAATGAAGATAATCATCCATTCTTCTTGACTTTGATGGTTAATGCTCGGTTACTGCATAATTGCATGTTAGATTGGGGGGCTTCAAGCAATGTTATGACTAAAGAGGTTATGGATCAATTGAATTTAAGAATATCGAGGCCTTATCATAGCATATGCTTCATGGATTCAAAGAAGATTGAAGTTATTGGCGTGATCAAGGATTTGCAAGTCCATTTGGCAAATTTCCCATACAAGATAATTATTATGGATATCGTTATCATAAATGTACTTGATGTGTGGTGAATGCTCTTATCTCGAAAGTTAGCCAATCTTGAAGGATGTATCCAATTAGATCTATCATATGCTACAATTCCAACAACAAAAGGTGGAATGGTCATATTATATATAGAAGTTGAAAGAAGGCATCAGGTTGAAAACCAAAGGAGGTCTGACAATGAAGAGATTGAAGCACAAGGCCATCCTACAGGATACAATGCAGTTGTAACCAAGTTCTTTCAACATATCCAAGATGCCATATCAGCACATATCGTGAACAAAAGAAGGACAAGAATCAAATTTGATGAGGACATGAGATACAACACTGAGAAACTTCATCAACCCAAAAGAATCAGGACATCTGACAAACAACCAATGGATCCACTCGTAAGCAGACAAGTTCTTCAAATTGGACTTCAAAGATGACATCTGATGTCATGGGGCATATTTTATATTGATTTTGGATTCTCACATTCCTTCACTAAAGCAACTTGTCCCCAAGTAGAGTCAGATGGTAACCATGTACATGTCACCAATCCAGGAAGCAGAGTATATTGCAACAGACAAAATATTTTGAATCAATGTCATCATCGTAATCCTAAATTCTACAAAATCAGTGTAAATGACTATAAGATGACTAATAAGCCATGTAATAACACCTAGGTAAGCCTATGATTCTTCTCAAAGGGCTTCATCCAAGGGAATTTTTTAACCTCCCCAAATTATGTGTGTTTGTAAACACGGATAATTGATAGAGTTTTTTCTCCCAGATATACCCCAAAGCTAGGGTGGAACTCATTGACGAGATCTTAAGTGAGTCCTAGTGTTTATCGAGTCTATGTATTTTTCATACTAGATCATGTGTCTTGTTACAAAATTTGGTTGAGTGTCAAGAGTCTATGTCTAAGCGCATTTCCCCTTCCAAGGGTTGAAATTGTAATATTTGATGTAAAAGTGTGTCTAGGAGTAATTTAGTGTTTGGTTACTCATACTTAGACACAATGGCTAAATTATTTTTTTAGATACACTTAGAGGGTGGAAAAATAATTAATTTCCTCCTAAATATTTTTTAATTTTAATTTCTGGCAAAAAATAAAATTAAAATTAAGCCATAAATTATCCAAAAAAATAAAATGAAGGGAAAATTAATTACCCTCCAAGTGGAAAAAATAAATTTTGGAAAAGAAATTTGTGGGTCCAAAAAAAATAGACTTTATGAGGTCCTCCAGCAAAGGAAAAGTCAAAGTTTTAAAAGAAATTGATCCCTTGGACCATGGTGCTTAAATCAAAAAAAGATTTTTTGAGGGTAAAAATTCAAAATATTATTTTTTGGACCAAGTTAAAAGGGGGTTTAATGTGGAATTTGAATTTTTTCTCAAAATCAAGGAGTAAAATTCAAAGTTGGACAAGGATCAAAGAATTTTCTCCATCAACTAAGGAGATCGAATTTTTTCAAGAAGATCAACAAATCAAATTATTTTGACGAGGATCGAACCACAGATCAAGGAACTAGTCGTTATTTCCACTTGGCGAGGTTATTCCCTCTTATTTTTTCTATATAAGGAAGTTATTATGTTCCTCTTATAGGCATGATCTAACTAGATCAAAATTATCTTTGTACTTGGCAATTCTCTACCAGATTTAGTAATAAAAGCATAAGACTTTGGGGTTCAATTCAAGGTGTCTCTCACTTGTTGATCTGTGGTATGTGTTGGATGATTTGCTTTTATTTGCTTTCAACTATTATATTGCATGATTATTATTTTAGTTTCTAGTAATAGGAACATCTATTAGCACAAGTATCTTGCTTTAGGTGTTGGGCTAGAGTAAGCACTTTGGGTCTAGGGGATCTGGCAGGTATCTCCAAATTTCTAGATTTCTTGTGTTAATCGAACCCTTTTGATATAATAATCTATTTTTCAAAGTGCATTGAGTTACGGGTTTCTCTAGCCCTTGGAAACCCCAAGTTCACAAACTATGAGGGGATAACATTTCGTTTGGCTCCAAGTCTTGATCTAACGAATATTTGATGCAGGAGGGTTTTGCTAAATTTTGACATTGATTAAATCTCTCTCATCTATTTACTTGTGCTACAAAGATTTAATATGTTAATAAGAGAAATTTCATTTTTGTAAATATTGTAAATATTTGTAGATATATTTTTCTCTAATCCTTGTATTTTAATACTAACCGTTGTTTCTATTTTGTATAGCATTATGGTTTTGGAGTTTATTTGAAATTTTCGTACATATTGGGTATTTGGGCTTTCTATTTTTCATTTGTGTAGGTGCTAACTCAAGCAATTGAAGAGAAATCATTTTTTTGGAGAGCCCTAGCTTCACCTAGCCTAAACGGCTAGGGTTTCAAGGGTAATTAGGCCTCTAGAGGAGTCGTTTAGCCCAGGTGAGCAAGTCATTCAAGTGAGGAGATTTGATCCAAGGTCTTGAGGGTTAGATCTCAGTTTCCCAAGCCTTATTTTCTCAACATCTAGCCAATAAAGGAAGGTCGCAAACCTTGGAGGGTTTCTGGAAGTGATTTTTCATCAATTTTTTAGGATAATCTTGTTTTGCAGGGGTGTCGTGTGAGTTTCGAGTCTCTTGGAGGCTTTCTGTAGCCTTTGTGAGGGTTTTTCCTCATAGTCGCAGCCCTTAAAAGGGCCTTCTCTCCTAGCCGCATCCCTTTTAAGGGCTTTCCCTTGTGGTTGCAACCCTAATAGGGCTTATTTCCCCTAGTCGCATCCCTTTTAAGGGTTGTTTCTCTTAGCCGCATGCCTTAGAGGGCCTCTAGCCCTAGGTCGCAGGCCTTTTCTCCCTCTCAAAGCCTAACACAAGCCTCATTAAGCCTCTTTCTCCTTAGCGCAGCCCCTCATTGGCTCATGTTTGGCTTTGCAATTCGTTTTGGCACTAATTTCTTGTGTTTGTAGGCTTAGGGTAAGTTTGGAAAGGGTTTGAAGTTGATTATGATATTGTTTTTCCACTGAGCCATTGTGTTTCAAGCTAACACTTTGTTTTCCAAACCTACCATTGATTTGAGAAAGGATTTGAGGGGCTTGAAGTCTCATAGTCCATCAATTAGCCCTAGAGGCCCTAAACATAGTCACAAGAGGGTTGATCTATCATTTGGTGGCTTTTATTTAACTGAAATTGGTGTTGCAGGAGTTTGGAGGAGTTCAAGTGCACATTGGGAGTCCATCTATCCATTCAACAATGCCTCTAAGCCTAAGGGTTTGCCTCTTATCCCCTCTTTTCGTCTCTATTTTGATAATCAGATCTTGAAGTGGCTCTTAACAATGGTATAATCTCAATAAAATCATCCATAATAGCCCTAAGATACATCTAAGATACTTCATAAGTCAAGCAAACATATATGCTTTTCAATTGATGACATTCAAATGTTTCTTGAGGTCTGATATAATTTTTTTGAGGTCCGATATGAACATATAAAAGTTTGATATCTACAGTTACAATGGAAAGAAAACATCTTGCAAAGGCTTTACACTCATAAGAACTCATCTCTAAGTTTTGGGAACATTATCTTTTTATTTTTAAGCTAATGGTAAAGTGTTAAAGTGATTGCTTTCATGAAAACTTATTTATCCTTAAAGTGGTAAAAAGAAATCCTTGAATCTCATTACACATTGGAAGGTGCATCATAGCATTCTTGAGTTTCTCTTGCATTTCATTGTTGTCCCCTTTTCTTGAAGATCATTGTTAGCAATCTCATTTCAAGATATTTGTGCTCTAATTGGTTTTCGTAATAAGCATTGGTTTCATTATTGCATGTTACTTTTTTGTAGCATTAGAGGTGTTCTAGTCTCAAGACTTTGTGGATAGGCTAAAACATAGGAGTTCTCCATAACTCAAAAATAGTTTCTAGAAATTCCATAGAAGTGTCTCAATTAAATTATTAACCAGATTTT
The DNA here is from genome assembly GCA_000404065.3 of Pinus taeda. Classification (NCBI taxonomy): domain Eukaryota; kingdom Viridiplantae; phylum Streptophyta; class Pinopsida; order Pinales; family Pinaceae; genus Pinus; species Pinus taeda. Next base: position 9,856 of record APFE031332187.1, read on the forward strand.
TAATGTTTCCTAATTCTAAACTTAGGAAAATTGGTTAATTAATCATTATTAATTGAGAAAGCTGAGAATTATCTAGAAACTCACACGGATCAACTAGGAAATAATCGCAGCCATTGATTAAGATTTAATCTTGGTCGTTGGAGTCCCACAATGATATTATAAGAAGTACATGGGTGGATGGAGAAACGGACTTGTGACACTTGAGATCAATTTCTTTGGGCAATTCAACTTTCTGAAGAGCGGCAGGAGTTGTCGAAAGAGTTTGACCCAGAGAAGGGAAGCAGAGATAGAGAGGGACAGACAGTGAGTCCGGAGGAATTCTTCCAGTTCTGGAGAGTTAGACATAAGAGGTTGAGATTTTCTCCAGGAGGCAGTGTAGAGGCAATGTAGAGCCTCAAGAGGGCAATTCGATCCAGTTGAAGAGGAAGACATTTTTAGTTCCAGAGGTTAGGAAAATTTTCCAGAGGGGCGGAGAAACCTTTTCCCAGTCAACAGCAGGCAAGACAACTAGATTTGCAGTTGATTCAGGCAGAGCGTTTGAGGCACTGCGCTAGGGTGATGCAGGGCATGCACAATGCTGGTTAGGCGACTAGGTTTTTAGAGGCAGACAAGTGTTGGATTGCTCAGAGAGGGGGTAATTTCCCTCAAAGAATTTTTGCCAATATTACTCTTGGATAGATTCGCCAATTTGGCAATATTTATTGTCCTCTAAATTTCTCATTACTACTTAATAATAAAAACCCTCAGTTGCTGCACCAATTTCCCAAGTTGGGTTTTTCTGGGGAATTTTGTCCAAAAATAACGGTATCATATTTTGTGTGTGTGTCAGTATTTTCTCAAGTTCCAGTTTATCTTTCTAAGTATTTTTATTTGTGAAGATTGCAATGTGATTAATTTATTGTTGTCATTGCAATAAACTGCTAATTTAATTAACAGTTAGAAGAATTAATTCTAGTTATTGCAATAAAAATTTCAATAGTGATATTTGCACATGGTAGTAGAGCGATTTTGATCAGAGACATGAAGCTCAAAAGCGGAAGCAGAAATTCGTTGTTCAGAGGGAGCAACAAGATGAATTTAAGAGCCTAAGCTAGGAAGTGCAAGTTGTTGGGTAGTTTGATTTTTCAGTGCGGGTTGGCTGAAAAATTCGGCTTGTCAAATTGAGTGATTCCAGCACATAGAGGGAGCAGCAATCCAACATTTTTGTTGAGCAAATTCCTTGTTTGGGCGCAGAAGGTCTTTGCAATAGTTTGCAAGGCAAAGTCAGTGTCAGGTGGAAGAGAGTGCACACACAAAGGGAAATTTCTCTTAGAGGGTTTCTAGCCTAGAAATCTATTTTTCCAGTCATAGTCGACAGTAGCTGCAAGCAGATTTTCTCACTCTAGAAAAGAGTGGGAATAGCATATTCAGTAGTTGAGCAAGTGAAAAAGGGAATTTTCCAGTTCAATTTCAAAGATGGCCATAGTTGAGCTTAGAGATCAAAGATAGGTTGTGTTATCACTTACTCCAAAATTGTTCGAACGGTGCCAAATGATGTCAAAAGAATGCAAAAGAGAAGAGAAGTTTGCAGTCAGTGTCCAAGTTGCAGAAGGCTCAAAGTCTAAATCGAACCCTCTCCACTGGAAATTGCTCTGAAAAAGCTTTCCAATGACATGTGGAAGTCCAAAATAGACTCCTAGATCAAAAGATATGGTCTGCTGAATTTTCAAGGATTAAAGCCTCCAAAATATTGGCACTCGCAACATCAGAGCATCAAGCATATCAGTGCATCGCATATTGGAGGTCCAGAGACATCGGAGAACGACGGTCGCAACATCGGAGCTCGGAGGAGATCGGAACATCAACAATCAGAGGATCGGAACTTCCAAAAGTGAAAACCTTTAAAAAGTTGCGATATTGTTATAAGTTTTGATAGCGTTAAAAACAGTTGGGGAGCACCAATAAGGATTAACAAAGGATTTCATTGCAAAACCAAAGGTGGACGGGCCATTTTCTCTCTCCTCTAGTAAGACACATGGCAACATATGATTAGTTCTGATAAAGCTACAGTGGCATCTAGCGTCAACATGATGTGGCGATACAGAAGGAGATGAGGCAGGCAGTTTTGGCATTTTGAGGGGGGCTAAGGGGGCAAATCTATGTGACACATGTCACCACTCATGAGGTGCCACGTGGAACTGATGATGTCATATTGAAGATCGCATATCGGAGGTTGAGGATGTCGGCACTTTGTCACACTTGATACTTGAAAAATTGCCGATAAGAGGGCTTCGATATTAGGGTTGGCACATGGTCGAGAAGAACTTATAGAACCAAGGGCACTAAGCTCTTAACAAAGGGAAAAAGGCCCCCAGGAAGTAACAAAATTCCCTAGCGCCTTAAGGCTAAGCCTCTGGTCACCGCACCTAGTCCCATGGAGGAAAATAGAAAGGTGCTAAACAAAAGGGGCCAAGGACATTGGGAGTTTTCTTTCGTACAGTCTTTAAGAATAAAAGTCTCGATGAGTAAAAGCTTTGATATAACATTATTGCAATAATACAGGACATATTGGGCTCCGCTAGTTTAATACAGAGACTTAAAGGCATATGCATCGGCAGCTACAAGATTGAATGCGGGAACAGACGTGTTGGTCTCAGGAGTAATTGTGATTGTCAAAAATCACTGGGTCAAGGTAGCAAGGACCACGATCCATAAGATAGAGTGTTGGGTCTACCTTGAGGTGATATGAGCCATCTTTGTGCTTCGATGCCCGTCTTCAGTCGAATAAATGCAGGCAAGGGACTCAGATAGCAGTGTGCAGGTCACCTGAGAATTAATTTCTCAGCATGGAGCTCCATGCAGTCAAGCAATGAAAGATTTCCAGGTCGATTTTTGTTTCTGCACTATGACAAGCAACCAACAGTTGATCGCTTCCAACTCCAAAGAGTGGGGAATTCAAACAGTTAAGGCGAAAGTGATGTTGATTTGGGGTAGCATCGGATGTTCTCTAGCCATGAAAATTGGTGGAGAGGCTAAAGCACATGAGATCTCCAAGGCCCAGAAATGGTTTGGACATATTGTACCCGATTTGGGAGATATTAAAATAATTAATATTTTTAATGGAGTTCCTAAGTCTAAACTTAGGAAAAATAAAATATTAATGGGTATTAATATAAAACTGGGTTAGAAGGTTCCAAAAGTCATGGATCAAGCCAAATCTAATCTTAGTCGTTGATTAGAGATTTAATCTCGACAGTTGAAAGACCAATGAGAAAAGTATAAGAAGACGCTTGAGGGTCAATTGGAGAACACAACAGAGTGATTAGTGATTCATTTTGTTAGAGTGGGGTTGCTAAGCAAAAGTGAATCAGCGATCGACAATGAGGGGCAGTGAGTATTAGACAAAGAGGTAGAGATAATACTCAGACACCAGCACAAAAGCAGAGAGAGCGAGAGTAGCAACTAGTTCAGGCCATGCAGAGCCCACCAGAGACAACGCAGAGGCCAGAGGGACTGTGTCATCCATGCAGAGGATGTTGGAGTGATGTAGAGGGTCCCATAGGCTACACAGAGCCTTAGAGGGCTGATGACGAGGGTCCTAGGGTTGACACAGGTCAGCAAGACGGTGACACAGAGGCCAAAAGGGTCAGCGCTAAGCTTCAAAGTCACCGGAGAGGGTTTCGTGGGACAGGTTTTATGAATACTTGTTTCCAAATATAGAGGTATTGTTGGCATGTATTTTTCTCTATCGGGTGAGCTGGTTAGGCACCCAGTTGTACTCAAGGAAATCACTGCACAGGTTTTCCCACATTGGGTTTTTTTGGTGACATTTGTCCAAAATAATGGTGTCACTTGTGTGTTTGTTTTCTTTCAGCTGTTGATCTGTAGATATTTTGATTGTATTATGTTTGTTTCAGTATTTAAATGTTTTAAATAACTTGTTCAAAATTTACAAGTAGAAGAAATAAACCAACAGAATACAGATTAATTTTATAACATATAGACTTAGAAAATTCAACTTGGAACCAGAGCATGGTTGCAGATCACAAGAAAGCTGAAGACATCAGCTGAGCAGAGCATTTGCAGCAGAATCAGTTGTCTCAAGTGACAGTAGTCAATCCTTGCAGAAGCGATAGAGGAAGGATTGACGCAGAGGGATTGTGTCATCAATCTGGGCCTGACAGAGGCCAACGCAGAGGCTAAGGAAGGTAGAAACAGGCCCATGCAGAGCCACGGAGGCCAGGAGGGTTGACGCAATTGGCTGAGGGAGTTGTTTTGCTGGTGTCGAGATTGCGCAGAGCCAAGAGGCTCAATCCTTCAGTTGTTGGGGAAAAGGAAGTTGTGGGCAGTTTGCGAGAGCGAAGCTAGTGGGGTACTGTGGTCAGAACAACACCTAACAGGGCAAAAACCAAGGTAGAGGGAGTTGTTGCCGAGGAGGATTTCTAGCCAAGGAATCTGGATCAATGTTACAGTTGCACAGATGATCAGAGAGGAGAAACTTGACAGTTGGCAGAAGGATTTCCAGGAGGGAAATCGGGACTCGAAGGGAGTCCAAAAGAGAACTTCCAAACGGGAAGTAGACAGACACGGAGGAGTTGAACCGAGAACTTCCAGACGGGAAGTAGAGAGACTCAGTAGGAGTCGAACCGAGAACTTCTAGATGGGAAGTAGAGAGACTCAGCAAGAGTCAAACCGAGAAATTCCAAGTGGGAAGTAGAGAGACTCGGAGGAGTTGACAAAGAAGAGCATAGAGATGGTCGTGAATGTGCTGAGCGATCAAGACAGGCTAGACGGAGTGTCCAACTTTGTGGTTTGGAAGGCCAGGATCTTGCCCATTTTAGACAGACATCGTATCAAGGGCTTCACCTTGAGAGTAATGGCTCTCAGTTGACTCGATAGCTAATGAAAGGTACCAGTAGGCAATGGCTAAGGCAAAGTGCATCATGCTTGATGGGGTCAAGGATCATGTGATCTAACATATTGTCGAAAAGGAAACGACAAAGGAGATGTGGGACACTTTGAAGACATTGTACCAGCATACTTCCGTGCAGAGGAAGATGCTCCTTGAGAATCAGCTAAGGTCATACCAGATGTAGAAGGAGGAGCAGATAGATCTCTTCCTCGATCGATTGAGGTAGATCCAGGACCAACTGACTTCCATAAGGGCCAGGAGTTGATGGTGAGGACCGCACTTAACGCAGTCTCTAAGGAGTGGGAGACATTTTTCCAGAGCATATTGGGCAAGGTTAGTCTTCCAGATTGGGAAGGACTATGGGCGACTATTCGCCAAGAGGAGATCAGACGGCTAACCAAGACGGGAAGTAGCAGCAAAGGAGTCTGGATCAAGAAGGAAGAGGAAGAGGATGCATCTCGGGCATCTGCGGGAAAGTAGGAGAAGAGGAAGAAGAAGTACCTCTCCAAGGTCAAGTGCTTCCATGGTGGGGAACTGGGTCACTATGTGAACCAGTGTCTGAGGAAGAAGAGTAAGGGAGAGGCTTCTGACTCTAAGGCAGCGCCAGCGAAGGCATTAAAAGAAGTTGAGGAGGATGACGATTGTGCCATGAGTGTTCATGTGCCACTTAAGAATAAGTGGGGAGACATCGAGTTATAGTCAAGACGACTACAGGCGAAGAGGGGCAGGATCCTTGAGGTACCAAACCTCTTGGAGTATAACTTGCTACGGGAGCCCCAAAGAGGAGTAGCAGGACTGGTGGATGTAGGTAGAGATAGATGCAGATGAAGTGACATAGAGTGCTATAGTGCAGGAGTCCCTGGGAATCACGAGGCTAGTAGGCTGCAACAGTGTGAGAGGCACAGAAGTGTTGCAACAGTGCAGGATGGCACGGAGAGGTGTGCAATGGTGCGAGATGTAGGGAGTTGTTGCAACAACACAGAGGTCAGTAGAGGGAGCACTTCTTAGGAATAGAGAGAGCTTCAGCATCGGGAGTGCTTCTAGCCTAACAAGGATGTCAGAGGTTGGGTGGATCAGTTACTTACTTCTTAGTGACTGAGTTGCAGTGCAATAGCAGTATGAAGTAGCACGATGCAGCATGATGAGAAGCAGATGCAGTGCAGAAGCAATGATGGGAAGATGGACCAGCAGCAGCACGGATGCAGAGGGAGCTGTTGTACAGATGCAACAATTGCAGTGGCAAGGTCATGGGCAGCAATATAGGATGCAGTAGTGCAGAGGATGTTGCGCGGGGAGGCCTAGCATCAACACAAGTACCGGTGCCAGATAACCAATGTAATGCTCAGTAAGGAGTATTATTAGAGCAATCCTCGCTAAGAGGGAGTGTTGATTTGGGGTAGCAACGGATGTGCTCTAGCCATGAAAGTTGGTGGAGAGACTAAAGCACATGAGATCTCCAAGACCCAGAAATGGTTTGAACAGATTGTACCCGATTCGGGAGATATTAAAATAGTTAATATTTTTCATGGAGTTCCTAAGACTGAACTTAGGAAAAATAAAATATTAATGGGTATTAATATAAAATTGGGTTAGAAGGTTCCAAAATTCATGGATCAAGCCAAATCTAATCTTAGTCGTTGATTAGAGATTTAATATCGGTCGTTGAAGGACCAACGAGAAAAGTCTAAGAAGAGGCTTGAGGGTCAGTTGGAGAACACACCAGAGTGATTAGTCTTTCATTTTGCTAGAGCAGGATTGCTAAGAAGAATTGAATCAGTGATCAACAGCGAGGGGCAATGAGTACTGGACAGAGAGGCAGAGACAATATTGAGAGACCAGCGCAGTGTAGGTTTAACCCCGTACAGAAATTACCTGCATACGAATTCTAAAACACAGAAAATAAACAATGCGAGAGCATAACACATAAAACATATATACACAGAGGTTTTCTCCTAGATCCCAAAACCGGGACTACCAGCTTGAATTTTCATTATGTTCCTTTCAATGTTACAATACATATTTATACATGCCGAAGCATCCAATACCATGGACTGAAAACCATCGTGTCCAAAACCATGGACTGAAAACCATCGCGTCCAAAACCATGTGTGAAAAGCATGCAGAAAACCATAGGTAGGTCTGCCCAACCTAATATAGGGTCCAAAACCAAAATTTTCCTGCACGCTGCCCCGGACCCCAAAGAGTGGGGTTACCTGCACCCCTCAAACCCCCTGTGACTCCCCCCGCTACGCAATCGGCGCAACAAAGGGGGGCCTCTGCTCCCCTTCTAACCCCCCGGTTAGCTACGTGAGCTAGTCATGTAAAGAATATAACACCACCCAACATTCTCCAACTTGTTGTTTTCTTTCCACAGGGGGTCACAAAAGAGCTTAGTCATTTATCCAGCCCTGCAACGCCCATTATTTCTCTACACCAAGAGAACTTCTCAAAACTCACAGATTTTGTCAATGCATCTGCAATATTCTTCAAAGTGTCCACCTTTACCAGCAACACCTTTTTGTCTTCTATCATATCCCTCACACAGTGATATTGAACGCCAATGTGCTTTGTCTTTAAATGATATGCAAGGTTCTTTGCCAAGAAAATTGCGCTTTGGCTGTCACAGTCTATCCTTATAGATCCCTGTACTAACCCTATACTTGAACACAATCTCTGCAACCAAACTGCTTCCTTACTTGCATGAGTGGCTGCCATGTATTCTGCCTTTGTAGTTGATAGTGCCACTACAAATTGTTTCTTACTCATCCAACTTACTGCACC
>APFE031332187.1:19579-36082 GCA_000404065.3 Pinus taeda
CCTTCCACCTTGCAACTTCAACTTTACTTTTCCGTGACCAATGATTCTAGCCTTCCTATCATCTCCTAAGAAGACATCACCACCATCGTATTTCTCATACTCAGAGAACCACTCTCTATGGGGAGTGAAGTGAAAGGATGCACCTGAGTCAATTAACCATGCCTCATGATCTACATGTGTACTTGAAGAAGCCAAGTACACATCCCCACCTTCATCTGAGGTGGTTTCCGCCTCTGTAGAAGGAGCATCATCAGATCCCTTTCCTTTATCAGGAGCTTTAGATTTACAGTCCCTTTTGAAGTGCCCTTCCTTTCCACATTTCTAGCACACCACCTTTATAGGTTTTCTTGGAGATTTAGATCTCCCTCTAGATTTAGATCTCCCACTCAATGACTTATTTTTGTTTCTATTCTGGGACCGTCCTCGTACAGACAAGGCATCACCATTCTGGCTCTCCATATTTTTCCGTCTCATCTCCTCTGTCAACAAGAATGAGACTATTTCATCAAACTGCAAGGTAGTTGCATTGTCACCTATTGCAATAACCAGACTATCCCACGAATCTGGGAGAGAACACAACAAACTAATGCACTTATCTTCATCTGAAATTTTGATATCAACAGATGATAACTGACTTACCACAGTATTAAACGCATTCAGATGCTCTGTCACCGAGTCTCCATCTTTCATCCTCAAGTTATACAGCTTTTTCCTTAGGAAAAGTTTATTCACCCGAGACTTAGATTGGTACAAAGTCCCTAACTTGTCCCACAAAGCCTTTGTCCTAGCTTCCCCTGATACATTCAGCAACACTGAATTTGAGACACACAATCGTATTGTGCTTTTTGCCTTCCGACCCAACTTCTTCCATTCTTCATCAAACACTCCTGTTGGTTTAGTACCCGAATCTACCACGATCCACTGATCTTTATCCACCAACAGATCCTCCATCTTGAGTTTCCACAACTCAAAACTCTGACCATTAAATTCTCGATCTCTATCTTTCCACTGCTCACCATCTTCTTTAACACCAGAATCGATCTCGCAGATCTCCCACTGACAGGGTCTAACCACAGGCCCAAGTGAAACCCCTCAGCACGAAGGCGTCCCCTTGAAGCCAAAACAGCTCTGATACCAATGTAGGTTTTAACCCATATAGAAATTACCTGCATATGAATTCTAAAACACAGAAAATAAACAATGCGAGAGCATAACACATAAAACACATATACACAGAGATTTTCCCTTAGATCCCAAAACCGGGACTACCAACTTGATTTTTCATTATGTTCCTTTTAATGTTACAATACATATTTATACATGCCGAAGCATCCAATACCATGCACTGAAAACCATTGCGTCCAAAACCATGGACTGAAAACCATCACGTCCAAAACCATGTGCGAAAAACATGCAGAAAACCATAGGTAGGTCCGTCCAACCTAATATAGGGTCCAAAACCAAAATTTTCCTGGGTGTTGCCCTGGACCCCATAGAGTTCGGTTACCTACACCCCTCAAACCCCCTGTGACTCCCCATGCTACGCAATCAGCGCAACGAAGAGGGGGCTCCGCCCCCCTTCTAACCCCTCGGTTAACTACGTGGGCTAGTCGTGGAAAGAATATAACACAACCCAACAAACAGAAGCAGAGAAAGCGAGAGCAGCAGCCAGTTCAGGCCACGCAAAGCCCAGCAGAGACAGCGCAGAGCCCAGAGGGACTGTTATCCACGCAGAAGCTGTTGGAGTGACGCAGAGGGTCCCAGAGGCTGCGTAGTGCCTCAGAGGGTTGACACAGAGGATCCTGGGTTTGAAGCAAGTCAGCAGGAGGCTGACACAGAGGCCAAAAGGGCCAGTGCTAAGCTTCAATGTCACCGGAGAGGGTTTCATGGGATAGGTTTAGGAATACTTGTTTCCGAATATAGAGGTATTGTTGTGGTGTATTTTTCTCTGTCGAGTGATCTGGTTAGGCACCCAGTTGTACTCAAGGAAATATTGCATAATAATAAACCCTCCGAATAACTGCACTGGTTTTCCTGCATTGGGTTTTTCAGGGAAATTTGTCCAAAAATAACAGTGTCACTTGTGTGTTTGTTTCCTTTCATTTGTTGATCTGTAGATGTTGTGACTGTATTTTGTTTATTTTGGTATTTAAATGTTTTAAATAACTTGTTCAGAATTTACAAGTAGAAGAAATAAACCAGCAGAATACAGATTAATTTTCTAACAAATAGACTTAGAAAATTCAACAAGTGACAGGTGAACCTGCTGAACAACTAAAGTGGAACATCATGGCAAAGATGTGGTCTGATCAGAAGCCATCACATGGATGGCAGGGAGATATTTTCCTCAATCACCATTCAATTTTCCCTATTTCTTTTATTCTGTAATTATGCATTTTAAAGAGAGGAATCAAATCCTTTGTAAGGATTTGGGCAGCATACCTTCACACGTCGAGACAGCTAGTCGATTAGACAGTTGGAGCTTGGCTGAGATAGTTTGCAATTTTTGTTCAAAGCTCCCCTTCTTCTTATAAATAAGGGGAAGAAACACTTAAACGAGGTTCCCAAATTCTGCATTCTAGAGGTCTTCTGTTTGCAGAGAAAGTGGTTTCACTTTGGTTCAACTTGCTTGTTCATGAGGTTCTTGGGCTGATACAATTGTTAATTGTAATGGACTAGTGATTTAGACTCCATCTTCAAGGATTAATGACACAAATTTTTTTATTCCAATCAAAGCAATGCGCAATATGTTTTCCCCTTCGTATATCACTTCATGTATGTATTTCCTCCTCTAAAATCGTGTAATGAAGTTGTTGGTTTCACTCTCATGCATGGTTGTATGTTTGTTGCTAAGTAGTAAATGTACATGTGTAACAACAAACTTACTCGTGTTATTTGATAGTCTACAGTAACCGTGTTAACTACAGATATACTTGCGTTATTTGATAACCTACAGACCTGTATGTGCTCAAGATTTACTTATTGTTGTTTGGGGACAGATGTATTCATAAGGCATAGAGCTTGAGACCTTAATTCGCGCTCCACATTTTCTGCATTTTCACCTCCTCACTCTTCCATATTTTTATCAGAGATTGTTGCTTAGGATTTTGTGTTTTCTCTAGCCCTCTGCATCGATTTCTCTCCTTTCCTTCATTTTGTTCATCTATACTACAACAACAATGCCAAGTTGTATATTGTTGTGTGTCAGCCACTAGAACCAAGACATTTCTCTTTGGGATCAGCCATATCTACCAGAGTGTGTCTGCTTGAGTTTACCTTGGTGAAGGGCTATTGAACCAAGCCCTGAATTATCCCTTTTCCAATTACGTGACATAGGGAATGCAACAGAAATCCCTCAGATAATCTTCAAAAGCACTCCTCTCAGATGCCTTAGGCACTGGTCTCCTATCAAACCAGAGGTTGTCTCTAGGAGGCTTCTATATCTTCTGAAGCACTTGTGTGACAGGAGATAAAAAAAGCTACAACAGGTTGGACGGAGCCTCCAACTATGTCATCTGGAAGGCTAGGATGTCCTTCCTACTGGATGAATTTTGCCTGAAAACCTATGCAGACAATGTTGTGGCATTACCGAATGATGCAGATCAACTGAAGGAATACAGGAAAGAGATGGTAAAGGCAAAGCCGCTGATCTTGGATGGAGTCTGAGACCATATACTCTCACATATATCGGCCAAGAATACGACCAATGAGATGTGGTATGCTCTTGCTCAGCGATATCAGAATCCTTCTAAGCAACGGAAGGTGTTCCTACAAGAGAAGTTGAGAAACATCAGGATGCAGAAGGGTGAAGCCATATATCCCTTCCTCATCAGAATTCTAGAAATCTGGGATCACCTTGCAGTCATTGGGGAAGCTCCTCAACCTACAGAGCTTGTGTATTTGGCCCTAAACGGTGTCTCAAAGGAGTGACAAGTCTTTGTCCAAATCATCTTGGGACGAGACACATTACCTAGGTGGGATAGGATGTGGTTAGACCTGCAGCAAGAAGAGATGAGGTGAGTGGGATAGGATGTGGTTAGACCTGCAGAAAGAGGAGATGAGGTGAGCTCTAATAAAGAGCTCCATCAGCGGAAGAAACAACAAGGGTTCAAAGCGTGAGAAGGAAGAGGAGAATGTGGCCCTTACATCAGAAGGTCCCAATCAGGGACAGGGGGAGAAGAAGAAAAAGAAAGACATCTAAGATCAAGTGCTTCAGGTGTGGTGAGTTTGGCCACTATAGTTCTCAGTATCCTCAAAGGAAGAAGGATAAGCAGGAGAAGCAGGACCAAGTGGCAAGATTCGTAGAGATAGACAATTTGTCCTCTAGGTTAGAGGAAGACTTCACCATGTTTGTAGTTATACCCACAGGAGTGAGGTGGGGTGATATGGAGTTATAGTCCTAGAGCAGCGCAGAGGTTGGGCAGAGTCCATTGAGGTGTCCTCCTCATGGATCATTCATTACCTTGCTACGGGGGCCCACAATTTTCAGTAGTAGGATGGATCAGTGTCAGTTGATGTAATCAGATTCCAGAGTGACAGTTGCAAACTAGTTGCAGTCAGGTACTGAGGAGAGAAGATGCAGTGTTGACAGCAAAGCAGGTGGCTCAGTAGTAGAGTTAGTAGCTGCGCAGATTCTTCAGTGGACAATGCAGAGGCTAGTAGCAGTCAGATGCTTAGGAGACAGATGCAGCATCAGACACAGTTGATTCAATATTCCAAATGCTTCTCATTTGCAGTAGTTTTAGTAGAAGCAACAACAATTGAGAGGAAGTTGTAGTGTAGATGCCGAGTTGGCAACAATATGGCAGCGTCAGCAGCAGCACAGATGTAGCATTAGAGTTGCGCAGAGGTTGGTGAGTAGTGGCAAGCAGTTATAGTGGCCAAACATCAACAACGTGTACAGAGGGTGATGCAGAGACAGAGTATTGTAGTAGTTCGGCACTAGAACACCTTCCTCGCTAAGAGGGAGTGTTAATTTTTGTAGCATCAAAGGTGTTCTAGTCCTGAGACTGTATGGAGAGGCTAAAACACAAGAGTTCTCCATAACCCAGAAATCGTTTCTAGAAATTCCACCTAGAAGTGTCTCAATTAGATTATTAACCAACTTTTTAATGTTTCCTAAGTCTAAACTTAGGAAAACTGGTTAATTAATCAATATCAATTGAAAAAGGTGAGAATTATCTAGAAACTCACAGGAATCAACTAGGAAATAATCTCATTCATTGATTAAGATTTAATCTTGGTCGTTGGAGTCCCACAGTGAGATTATAACAAGTCGATGGGTAAATGGAGAAACAAACTTGTGACACTTGAGATCGATTTCCTTAGGTAGTTTGACTTTTCAAAGAGCAACAACAGTTGTCAGAAGAGTTTGAGCCGAAGAATGGAAGTAAAGACCGAGAGGGGAAGAGACAGTGAGTCCGGAGGAATTTTTCCAGTTCTTGAGAGGCAGAAAGAGAAGGCTAATATTTTCTCCAGGAGGTAGCGCAGAGGCAGTGTAGAGCCTCAAGAGGGCAACTTGATCCAGCTGAAGAGGAAGACATTTTCGGTTCCATAGGCAAGGAAAGTTTTCTAGAGGGGTGGAGAAACATTTTCCCAATCAGTGGCAAGCAAGACAACCAGATTTGCAGCTGATTGAGGCAGAGCATTTGAGGGATTGTGCTAGGGTGACGCGGGGCTTGCGCAGAGCTGGTTGGACAACTAGCTTTTCAGAGGCAATGAAGTGTTAGGATTGCTTGGAGAGAGGTTAATTTCCCTCAAAGAATTTTTTCCAGTATTTCTCTTGGATATATTCGTCAGTTTGTCGATATTTATTGTACTCATAATTTCTCACTATTGCTTGATAATAAAAAACCTTAGTTGTTGCACCAGTTTTTCCGGGGACTTTTGTCATATTTGGTGTGTGTGTCAGTGTTTTCTCAAATCCCAATTTATCTTCCACATTATTTTTATTTGTGAAGATTGCAGTGTGATTAATTCATTGTTGTCCTAGTAATAAATTGCTAATTTAAGTAACAGTTAGAAGAATCAATTCAAGTTACTGCAATAAAAAGTTCAGTAGTGAAATTTTCACATTGCAAAAGGCAATCCTAATTGGCATAAATAAGAAACTTCAATAATTATTGTGGTGAATGCCATTAATTTGTCTCTTTTGTCTTTAATTGACATATCAAGTTTAAAGAGATTTTGCCATTGTGCTCATAATACATCGCGCCATTTATTGGTTCAATTAAGGGATTGCAAATTCTTCGAAAGTGAGTGATAAAGATATTTTGTATTGTCATTGAATATCATTGAAGAGCATTGATTTATTGGAGTAGCTCAATGTGTGTTCCTTTCTTACGCTTTGATATTGCAAGTTGACAATCGTATCTTAAGCAATTTCTTTTGTAACATTGTAATCTCAAGTTCCTCTTGCTACTTGTGCATCATAATAAGTGTTTGGAAATCAAATAAATCTTGTTGAGGAACTTATTTAGGTTAATAAATTTCATTAAGGCATTCACTCACATCTTGCATTTCATTCTAGGAATAGATGTGCATTTGTAAATATACCTCCAAGCATAAGCTTGGTTGAAAGAAGATAGAACCACCTTTCTCACCCAACTTGCAAAGTTTAGACCCTCATTTGTGGTTAACACAGGTGACCTTGCAATTCTCTTGCGGGCAATCCCTTGTAGAAACAGAGGCGCTTGGGTGGTTAGAACTCCACAGGAGGTATTGTTAATGAATCCTTAGCCTCCTTCCGTTGGACTTATCGCTACAACCTACATTCGAGACTAACCTCAAAATAGTTGAAATGACTCATTTAGATAGGGCATTTAACTAAAATTTACCAAGATCTTGCATTTCACTTAGATCTCGGGTTTGCACTTCATTTAGGATAGATTTTCATCCTGCAGCAATTGTTCATCTGGTAACTTGGAATCTAAATTTAATTTGAGCAAGTAAATAATCCTAAGGCATTGGTCTCTAACTTTAATCTTGGGAAACCTATGTTGATTTTTGGTATCTTAGGAGGTACTCCAAGCTCTAGGGTTCAGGGTTTGGAGGTTGGAGCGCCACAAAAGTGTTTAGTGGGATTGGAACCCAAGGTGTGGGCTTTGCACCCAAACATGTGGGTGTGAAACCACGAGAAGTATTGGGCATGTGATGATTTGAGATGATAGAGGACCCCAAGAGCAACCAGGAGCATCAAAAATCACTCAAATCCAAGTTGTCTATCATGAGATATGAATTTTTTATTGTAGCTGGTGGGTTTTGTAGATGGCAAGTCATGTAGGCTTGAGTTATTTGACAACTAGACAAACCCACCATGTTGGTTTGATGGAGCCCTTAATTTAGATATAAATTGAGGTGAGTTAGGGAGCATTCGTCACATCCATGAGCATCAAAACATCACCATACTTCTCTGAGGCAGCCACGGATGCAAAAGAGGAATAGCTTGGAGCATTTTCTGAGTTTTTGGAGTGTCTCTTGTCTTGGTATAGGTCCGAGCTATTGCGGGAAGAAGGCCGCATGACAGAGAGGTTTTTAGGGTTGTTTTGGGTGCAGTTTTCTGTAGAGGAGGCTCTATTTGCTACATCACAGTAGCATGGTCACTTGGATGTGTTGTAAGGATTGTTTAAGGTTGTTGTAGGGTTCCACAGGCCTAAATAGAACCTTGGAGGAGAACTGGGCAGTTTGAAGAGGGTTGGAAGGCCTAATCAAGGGTTGGTTTCTCCCTAGACTTGCAATACTTGACAACATAGGCATATTGGAGCAAGGTTGCAGTTGCTAGAGTGATTCTGGAGAAAAAAAACAAAAACATGTAACAGTGGGTTATAAGCCCTAACCAAGAGCAGGACTTGCAACAGTGAACAAACCTACAAGGCAAGGTATGTATTGGTGATTGGTATGTTGTTTTGATCCTAGGGATGAGGCCCTAGTGAGGACAGTTTGTATTAGGCATTTGTGGACTGTTGGAGGGTAGTGTGAGAGTGTCCAAATGGAGTCCTAAGAGTAGTGCAGGGAAGGACACTTGGCTGCTAGGAGTGGCAGTTGTTGTAGCTCAAGGTTTGGTCAGCCAGAGGATCAGATTTAATGACCCGTGTTCATCATTGCAGAAGCGGCATTTGACGGTCATAGGTGGCAACCCCCCTACCCTATGTTAGTCTTCATTAGAGTAGGAAAAGAAGACTATAGCGGGAAAAAGACATTGAGTAGTTGAGGAGCAACAGTGGCCAATTGTGAGTTGTTCATAAACGGGGTTGTGAACAACTCAACAGGAGCCTCGATGTGTTGATGCGTTGATGGACAAACAATCAACACGAGAGCATATTGGATAGTTGAGATTCAGTGGCCAAATGGACTTGGAGCATTGATAGAGGCGTGTTGCAGATTGGGAGCAGAGGACCCGCAGGTGTACAGGATATGACAAAGAAATCCTGATCGTCGACTACATCAACTAGGCCGTGAAATTGTCTTGTATTTTGTATTCTTGTACTTGTGGATGTTTGAGGGTCATTATCCCTAGTACAAGAGCCCTAGATTGTCGTATTATTCAGTTGGATTCATATAATGAAGATTAGGTTATTGTACAAAATTATGTAAAAAGTTGTGTATATTTTGTGCACTAGTAAATTTATTGTTGTATATTGTTCTATTGTGTAAAGTGGCTTCGTTGTGATTCTTGGTTTAGTAGTGTTAGTGATTTAAGATTCTATCCTAGACACCAGGATCGTGGAAAAACAACAATCTAATCAAATTGTGCTTGATAATCATACTTGCCACTTAATTTTTTAACCAAGTTGCAAGGCCATTCAGTTGCGTCTACTTTACTTATTGGTTTCCAACAAGTAATTCATCTCTTCATTCATAGGGACTACCCCCCTTAGTTTGCAATTAGGAGACAACTTAAACTGGGAAGGCAGGGCAAGGATCAGAGTGATAGCCCTTGCCTTGAGCATTGTCACATTCCAGTGGACAATTTGAGTGACAACAAGACCTATTGTCCATCACCTTAAGCCCATTAGAATATCCTTTAAGTGATGTAGGGAAGCCTCCCTTGTATCAAAATACCACTAAAGAGTGGGAGAAAAGTTGTTGGGGTGACGAGGGTTACTCTTTCTCTCGTTGTTATAAGGTCTGGCCCCGCCTACTGAAGCTTTGCACTAGCCCTGCTAGATTTTTCTGCAACAGGTACCTCTAGATGTACTAGCATATTCTGATTTTATTTTTGGCTTAGTAGCATTGAGGAAGAGGATACAAGTTCCATTCTGTACACCCCTTCAACTTTTCATTTGCTAACATGTATATTTTCTATATATATACATATCTTTCAGAAAATGTTACAATGATATGGACCTTCACCAGATTCCTTACAGCCCATGGCTTGGAATGCCCCGTCGCTTGTTAAAAAAAGTATTCTACCCAAGCCTGTTTCCAGTTGGTTTTCCATAAACAAGGTAGTATAACATGAAAATTAGATTTTATGACATCTTAGATACCGACTAAAACTGACAATATTATAATGTTAACAGACTGGTTTATTCAGATGAATATAGTGTACGCAGGAGGCTCATCAATATTTTATCTCAGTTGCATGGATACTTTACTGATAAATTGATACATGAGCATTGGATTTGTTTCTATGGTCAGACGTTCAATGTAAGAGAATAATACTACAATAAGTAAACTAATTATTCACTGAAAGCCCCTCAACTTCAGACCTGGAAAATAGCAGGCAAAGTTATTAGCCAAAGACCTTTATGTGGCTAGTTATACACAAATCGCACAAGAATGTCAGAGAATAATACTAACAGTACAATAAGTAGACAATTAATCCACTGAAAGCCCCTCAACATACAACCTGGAAAATAGCAGGCACAGTTAACAGCGAAAGACCTTTATGTGGCTATTATATATAAATTGCACAAGAATGCATATAGTTTAGCATTGTGATTTATTAAGACTTTTATACACTCCAGAGGACCACGGGAGATCTGAGAAATGTCATCACATTACTATGCAGCTCTAACAAATCCATTATGATTCATGGATGCTTCTCAGTGTGATTATAATCTCAATGTCCCTTGGAAGGCATCATATACTGATGTTTGAAGATGTTTCCTGAGAGATATCTAAAATCCTCAAAAGGTTTACTATGTACAGCAAGCAAATGAAAATGATGACAATAAAAAAAATGAAGAAATAGCAGGTTTCATCACGAGGCATGACGTACTTGAGGAGCTCTCCAAGGAGGAAATCTTAACCACCAGCATCTCTGTCGAAGTAGCTGAAACCGTTTTTTCTGCCAGAACCAGATTGCAGCATTGTACTGCTCATTACGTACTTTCTTTGTAGCAGCTCGCCAGTCATGCTTTTCAACTTCTGCTCTCCCAGTTTGACCAACATTTAGCCGAAGTTCAGGAGAATTAAGTAGCAATTTAACTTTAGATAAGCAATCATTAATGTCACCAGGGGTAAAGAGAAAGCCTATTTTTCCTTCCTGTTCAGGAGGGACAATGTCAGGTATTCCACCTGCACGTGCTGCTATAATGGGAACACTAGAAGACATAGCTTCTAGAACAACAAAGCCAAGGGTTTCAGATTCTGAAGGTGTAACAAAAACATCCCCACTTGCATATGCTCTGGAAAGTTCCTCCCCATGCAGCATACCCGTAAATACAACTGGCATGTCTATAAACATTTCTTCAAGTTCCTTTCTGTAAAAATATGCATGAAGCCCAAGAAACAGTAAAACGAGGTGTGAGTTCCTTAATTTAGTGTTTAATCATTTCATGAATCAGATTGAAACTGTTTAGGAAGCGTCTGATATTAGCATAGACTATTGGGTTAGAGTATTCATGTTCATACCTGTATGGTCCATCTCCAATAAATGCAAGTCGGACTTCAGGCAGTCTATCCATTAGCCTAAAAAAGCGAAGGAAAATGGGTGTTAAATGGCCTGCATAGCTTCTTATGCTGTGAACACACAGCAACATGACTTTGGGATTTAATTTTAACTTTGTTTACTGTATAAGAATACCAACATCTTAAAAAAACCCAAATTCTTTTCAACTCCAAGGCGCCCAACATGTATAATCAGTGGCTTCTGGGGTTCACCATCCCTGACATAAGTCACAAAAGAACTTGTCAACCCTAGTTTAGCATGTAACTCATGTATTCAGTGATGGGCACAATGCATATGTCATTATGACCAACTAGGATGACCAAGATGCCTTACGTAAGGCGAATCCTCATTTCATGACATTTGTAACGGGGATGAAAACTCTCAGAATCAACACCCTTGTGCCAAAGACGGATTTTGCATGCTGCAAACAATCACAGCCAATTCAAATCTTAATTACTGCCAGAAACACAAGCCTATATCTCAGTCATGTAAACAGTGATTGACAAAATTTACTCATACTAAGTTTCTCCACAGTTTAACTGATCATAGATGTATAAAACTGTATGCTATTCCAACCTTAAAAATTCACATCTACAAAGAGAGGTTACTCACCTGCGGCTACCCTAGCAGCTGTGAGTTCCTTAGCAAGAACAGTTGATGTAACTAGAGTAAGGTCAGCAGCTCTGTGAAGAAATTCTAAGAAATGTTCCACTTACATATTAGATCTATACAGTTTCAGGTCATAGTTGAATCACAAATTCATCATGAACATATTACAAAATACATACACTTACTGATTATTAGCCACATTGGCTTGACAAGCCAGCTGAACGTGTATTTCGGAATGTATCTGCCGAACACAACAGTAAACAAGAAAATTGAAAATTGAATGATTACATTATGATATTAAATTTTATTTGAAAGTCCATTTCAAGGGAAAAATAATAAACATCATACAAACATCCAGTAAACATTTTTTTTATGTATTGGAGTAACATTATGTAAAAACTGTTTTCTGTTGAATTTTGGTAGCTCAGACAAGTGATACTGCATAAGGCTTAGTATCGAGCATGCAAAAGATGTCCGACAAAGTTTTCTAACAAAGTGACTGATTTTTTCCTATGTAAAGGCACATTAATTAATTTAATTAAATAATGTTGGCTAAAGTAGTGATTTATGGCTGATTTATTATAAAGTACATTTAAGTGACTTTATGATTAAATCATGACCATCAGATCTATGGAGATGATGAGATTTAATCTCATCCATAGACCCTGTCGTGAATTACAAAGTTGACTTCGTGGATTACAAGATTGGGGAAAAAGAATAAAAGTAATTGCTTCAAAAGAAGATGGTATACATTCCTAGGCAGCACGCACTTCAAGATAATTTGGCACACATACCAGGAAGCAGCAAGTGAGGAAAAGAGAGGGAAAAAGGAAAGCACACAAACCGAGTCAGCCGGGAATGCAAACCAAGGCTTGTCACACGTGTGAGAAGGCTGCACAGAAATCTGCAGGCACAGAAATTGAGGCAGCTGTTGGCATGCAGATCGAGGCAGTTTTGCAGGTCTGAACTTTCTGTTGGCACATAGAT
Organism: Pinus taeda; assembly: GCA_000404065.3. Taxonomy (NCBI): domain Eukaryota; kingdom Viridiplantae; phylum Streptophyta; class Pinopsida; order Pinales; family Pinaceae; genus Pinus; species Pinus taeda. The sequence goes on from APFE031332187.1 coordinate 32,070, forward strand.
CTAGGTAGAAAACTGCTGCTTGGAATGCAGATCGAGACAGATCTGTTTGGCACAGTTTTCTAGGTGCTGGGACAGGTTTTATTGTTGTAATATATTCTGATTTTCCTCTGCAAACTGAAATTTTGAAAAAAAACAAATTAACAAAAAAAAAACATGAAAGTTGGTTTTGCCAAGTTGGGTTTCCAGGGTAAAAAACTACAAAAACATTTATGCACTTGATACCTGTTTCCGTTGTGTAAAATTTGTTAGAAGCTCAACAGTATTTCCTGTGCATAACTTTTCAGATTTGGTTTTTCTGTTAAACTTAAATTATGGGTATAAAATTATTGACACTCTAAATCGATTTGTTGGGCTTAGAAAAACTAACATGGTATCAGAACCAAACCTCTGAAAGGTATCCAAGCATTGCACAAGTTCAAACTCAAAGGGTTTCATGGTCTTTGTAAAGTTTCAACAACATCAAGGGATTGATTTACCATGGCAACCAGTGTCGGGTATGAAAAGAGGTTAGAAGGAGCCTCAAATTATCTCCAGTGGAAAGTTCGGATTACAGCTCTTCTCAAGGAGACCAAGTTGTGGAACTTTGCTAGCTCCACAGTGGTTGTGCCTATTACCCACCACCCGTGGCCCGTGGGTGACACCCATAGGAGAATTTTTTCTCCTAGATTGTCTTCAACTAGCAGCGCACTGCAGCAACCAGATAGCTCGATGTGCCACCATCTCCGCCACTTGAGCCAGCCATTATGCAACCTCACCCATCTGTCATGATAGTATGTTTGAAGGTGGGCCCTCCAACCCCGAAGGTCTGGCTTTCATTATATAGTAGGGTATTTTTGCTTACTTATCATAGACATTTATGGGCATGGATTAGTGGGGAGATTCAACGGAAAGAATGGCCTCAATTTGTACTCTTGTCCACTTGTGCAATTTGGTGGTTAACCTTGTATTCTAGTCCTGTGGGATCTCCTATATTGGCTACTAGCTTTAGGAGTGGCACTAGATGGGAAACCCCAATTTTGGTTGCATGGTCCCGCTTCCTGAAATCACATACATCACTTCCCTCAACTCATTATAACCCTTTTTCACATATTTCCCATCTGGGTCCACATTTGTCCATTGGGTCACCAAGGACTTATCCTCCCCTGTTGAAGTTTCTAATTTTCCTTAGTTAGAAACCCTTCATGCACTTTTTCTGATTTATTCCTACCTACTTGTTATTTTTTCTTTAACAAGTTATTTACAGAGTAAATACTAAAAATAAACACCAATGCATGTTCAACATATTAGAGATCAGCAACTAAAAGAAACAAGAACAAACACACCACATGACACCATTATTTTTGGACCAATGTCCCCGGAAAAACTGAATGCGGGAAAACCGGTGCAACTATCTGAGGGCTTTTTTATTAAGCAATATCAGAGTACAATATGGGTGCCGAAACTAGCCTACCCAACAGAGAATTTCTTTAGCAGCTATACCTCACAGTTTGAGAGAAATCTCCTGGCTGAAACCCCGGAAAATCCTTCCAGCAGTTCCTCAGCACAAAACTGCTCCTGCAACCCCAGCACTACCCAATCTGGACTACGTCAGCCCCTCTCTATCCCACGCTGGCCCTACATCAGCCTTTCTGGCCTGCGTCAGCCCCAGGAGGCCCTACGTCAACTCTGGGAGCCTCTGCGTTAGCTGCACTGGCCCCTCTGGTGCTCTACGCAGCACTTGGCTATCTCTGTGTGGCCCTGCGTGAGCCCTTGCTGGCTCTGCGTCACCCTCTTTGGCTGTTGCGCTACTCTCCCAGCACAATCTCTACCTTCTCTGTTTCTTTGTACTCAATGCCCCTCAGCTGCTCTCCCGATCACTAATTCTATCTCTCTTAGCAAACCCCGCTCTAGAGAATAGAATGACTAATCATCCGGTGTAATCTCCAAGTGACCCTCAAGCCTCCTTTTATACTTTTCCTGTTGACATCTCAATGGCCAAGATTAAGTCCCTAATCAACAGCTAAGATTAGATCTGGCTTGGACCATGTCTTTTGGACCACTCTAACACAGATTCATATTAATACACATTAATGTTTTATTTTCACTAAGTTTAGACTTAGGGACTCCATTAAAAATATTAATTATTTTAATATCTCCTTATCTGTTTACAATCTGCCCAAACCCTTTCTGGGTATTGGAGATCTCATGTGCCCCAACCTCTCCACCAAATTTCATGGCTAGAGCACATCCGATGCTACCCCAAATCAACATTCCCCCTCCCCTTTTCCACACTTTGGGTCAGGCTTGGAACGATGACCTAGACATTGATGCAACTAAAAGAAAAGTTAAAAGCATAATTTGGCTACTTACAACAAGAAAGGGAGTTGGCTTCTGAGTTCGAGACGAAAGACCTAGGACTTATGCACTATTTCCTAGGACTGGAAGTCTGGCAGAAACTAGGGGAGATTTTCCTATCTCGAGGAAAATATGTGGTGAAGATATTGGAGAGATTCGGCATGGTGGACTGCAAGCCTGTAACTACCCCAATGGAGCTTGACTTCAAGAAGTTAAGTAACAGTGTTGTCGGACCTGTTTTACGAAATGCTACCGAGTATCGTCAACTCATCGAAGCATTAATGTTCTTGGTGAACTCCCGTCCGGATATATGCTTTGCAGTTAACACATTGAGTCAACATATGGTTGAGCCTCACCACTCACATTGGATTGGTGCCAAGAATCTGTTGAGATATCTCCGTGGCACAAACACTCATGGGTTGAGATACACTGTCGGAGATGTGAGACTACTTCGGTCTATTGATGCTGATTGGGCATGCAGTGTGGTGGACCGAAAAAGCACTTCCGGGTGTTGTTTCTCTTTGGGATCTGCCTCGATATCCTGGATGAGCAGGAAGCAGAAGTCGGTGGCTTTGAGCACCGCCAAGGCAGAGTACATTGCTGCTAGCATGGCCTCCTGTGAGGCAGTCTGGTTGCGAAAACTCTTCATTGAGCTTGTTGGATTTACATTGGATACCACCGTGATCTTGTGTGACAACTAGAGCGGGATCTGCTTATCAGAGAATCCCATATTTCATGATCGCTCCAAGCATATCGATATCAGGTACCACTATATTCGAGATATGGTGCAGCGAGGAGCAATAAGGCTCCAACATATCGGTACAGATGAACAGGTTGCCGACATCTTGACAAAGCCCCTAGGAAAGGTCAAATTCCTAACTTTCCAAGAACGACTCGGTGTCGTTCAAAGACCCTCTTATGAGGGTCGTGTATGATGTATTGAGCTCTGGGACCTCCAGGGGGGCGTAGGGTACTTCTTGGAGCGACATGTGACCACAGGGCGACTCACCATCACCTGGTGGTGCACTATGTACAGGGTAAAGGTTCAACCTTCCCCTATGACACCCCGTGGCAACTGTGGAACAGGATGATTAGTTCTCCTGTGGGCCAACATGATTCGTTCTCCATGGCGACTGTGGAACAGGATGATTAGTTCCCCTGTAGACCAGGTGATTAGTTCTCCGTGGCATCCACTGGACATGATGATTCGTTCTCCTGTGGACAGGATGATTAGTTCTCCTGTCGAGGCATCCTACCCATGCAGTCTGGGACTCATGGGAAGTACCTCTTATTTGATCAATGAGCAGGGAAATGAGGATAGGGACCATAGTAGTACTATCAATGGACACATCGTTGTATCTACCGTACTCCCTATGCTAGGATGACCTCCATTGATCTGGGATCAATAATACTGATCTAGGATCAATGAGAGTGGTTCACACTCTGAGACTGACTTCGGGTCAGTGGAGGATGGTATGATACATCCTCGATCATTTCTTCTTCTTCATAGTTTGAGCAGAGCAGAGCAGAGTGGGGTCAAGCTGTACAGGACAATGCATTTGATGGATGGATAGCAGCGACGGTCTGACGGATTGCAGATGAAGTTCTCCCTAGTTGAGAGGGAGTGTTAAAATTGGCAACTAGGGCCAAACTCCATGTGGATCACCTTATTTATGGCT
>APFE031332187.1:36557-56413 GCA_000404065.3 Pinus taeda
TGGACAAATTGTCAAGGTCGGCCAGCAAACTTATGTAGGCTCAGAAGCCCAACAGTCATGTCTATTCAACCTCAACGTTTGCATATAAATACAAGGAGCATTCTCCTCATTTGGACAATTCAACTCCTTCATCTTCTCTCTCTCTCTCCTACACATAAAAGGAGCCTCTCCCTCTCTCACACGTGTCACTGAAAGGAAGACGTCCTAGGGCAAGGAAGACACTGAAAGAAGGACGCTAGGGCAGCAAGTCATCTCTTTGACCAGTGTTGACCAAGCGTTGACCTTCCAAAAGTGCGGATTGGGTGCGGTTGCCTCTCCTAGGCTGGCCGCAATTTTTGGCACAAAAATCGAGGTGATCTGACCTCTGGTTTGACAGGTATTGACTGCCCTAGTTTAGGGTTGTAGTTGACTTCAGAAATCTGCAAATTGACTAAACTTTTGGGGCTGTTCAAGGGTTGTTTTTTCAAGCTGTTTGAGTACAAGTTGACCGGAAATTGACCAAGCATTTTAGAGGTCAATTTCAGCTAGTTTGACCAAGTTTGACTTTGTTGATCTAGGGCTTGTTGCTGCTGATATAAAATTACAGAATTCAGATTTTGTACTATTTCTCTCTGCTGAAATATTGAAGATAAAAGAAGATTTGATCAAAGGGTTTCCCCGCATTGGGGTTTGTCCCTGGCTAGCCGCCACATCTTGTGTCTCTTGTCTTGGCTTGTTTTCAGTTGATCATTGATTGTTCTATCTACACTTTACTTAATGTATATGTGATTGCTAATCTGTGGCTAATAAGAAGAAAAATAAGTAAACTGCTCTAAGCATAGAACATACCATAATTTAACAAGAACACACACACAGAGAGCAGCGTTTGACCTAAATCAAAATTCTGGGGTGTGGTTTGCTGAGAATTTCGGAGTGAGCTTCTAGTGCAGAGAGGGGCAGTTCGGCAATGGGACTTTCATCCAAGGCCGAGAATCAGAGAGGCGGCACAACACTAGGGAGAGATAGCGCAGCTCTAGGAGGGTGATGCAGAGGTTGGAGCGCTGACGCAGTCACGCAGAGGCAGCGTTGGGGTTTCTGTGAGGCAGATCGAGCATCAATTCAGCAGATCGATTTCTGAGCTGAGAAGGCTCACTAGGAGGGTGACGCAGCTCCTAGAGGAGGTGACGTAGTTCCAGTGCAGCACTAGGAGCAGCCATCGCTGCACAGCACTGGGGATACGCAGTCACCTATGGAGTTTGTTCATCCAGTTACTGGATCCACCAAAATATGTCTCCGAATAGAGGTACTTTTGTTGGGTTTATTCTCTGTTGGGTTTGCCGGATTTGGCACCCTAGTTGTATTCAGAAATCTACTTAATAATAAAACCCTCATATCTATTGCACCAGTTTTCCCACACTAGGTTTTTCCGAGGATGTTCAGTCCAAAAATAAGTGTCCTTTGTGTGATTGTCTCATTTATTTTCAGTACTTGATTTGTATATTGGTGTAGGCTGCAGTGTGAAAATTCTATCACTGCAACAACTGATTTATTTTACCTAGTTATTTTCCAATAAGTTATTTACGAGAAACCCTTCAGTAAACATTAAAATAAATTTTGTTGTAGATATCACACCATAATACAAAAACAAACACATGCACAAGAATCAACACATCAACATAGATATTTTGGACAAATGTCCCTGGAAAAACTCAATGCGGGAAAACCAGTGCAGCATAGGAGGATTTTATTATTCATCAATTCTTCAGTACCACTAGGTGCCAAACTGGCTTACCCAACAAAGAACAAATTCTCCAACACTTCTCCCAAACTCAACGTCGGGATTACTGGCCTCTACGCAGTTAGCAGACCTACTACATCAACTCCTGCCTCCCTACGTCAACATTGGGCCTCTTTGCGTCACCCAAGCAAGCCTTCCAGTGATTGCGCAGTCTGCTGCCTCTGCGTTTGTTTGAGAGGCTCTGCGTCTGCCTCTCCAACCTCTGCGTTGGTCTTTTGGTGCTGATCCCGACTCTCTGTTCCGTACCCGCTGCCTCCTGCTGCTCCCCAGACAACTAGTTCGAATTTCTTAGCTAACCCTGCTCCAGAAATTGAACTGACTGTTCTCCCTCGGTATGTTCTCAAACTGACCCTCAAGCCTCTTCTTATACTTTTCCTATTGTTCCTTCAACGGCCAAGATTAAATCTCTAATCAACAGCTAAGATTAGATTTAGTTTGATCCATGACTTTTGGAACCTTCTAACCCAATTTTATATTAATACCCATTAATATTTTATTTTTCGTAAGTTTAGAGTTAGGAACTCCATTAAAAATATTAATTATTTTAATATCTCCCAAACCGGTTAGAATCCGCCCAAACCATTTCTGGGTCTTGGAGATCTCATGTGCTTTAGCCTCTCCACCAATTTTCATGGCTAGAGCACATCCGATGCTACCCCAAATCAACACTCCCTCTTAGCGAGGACTGTGCTCTAGTAATACTCCACATTGAGCATTACTCTGATCAGACGGCATCGGTACCTGTGCTGATGCTAAGCCTCCCAGCCCAACATCCTCTACACTGCTGCATCCTGTACTGTTGCCCATGGTCCTCCCACTGCCACTGCCACTGCTGCATCCGTACGGCAGATCCCTCTGCATCCGTGTTGGTGATGGTCCATCCTCCTGACACTGCATCTCCCTCTGCGTCTGTGTTGTTGCTGGTCCTTCTTCCCAACACTGCATCTGCACTGCAAACACCTTCTCATCATGTTGCATCGTGCTACTGCTGACTACTACTGCACTGCAACATCATACCCATTTCTACTACTGAAATGGATTCTTTATCATCACCATCTTCTCCCTGAAATAATCAAACTTGGTTCTTCCAAGGGCCTTGATAAGGATGTCTGCCACCTGTTCTCCTGTAGAAGTGTAGCTCAACTGTACAACTCCTCGTTCAGTCTTCATAAATGTAATTTTGATCTTTGTACTTGTAAAACAAAAGAATTATTATTTTTGTCATTATCAAGAATGGGTTTCTTGCCCATTTGATAGGTCACGCACATGTTGAAGTGCTTGTAGGAAAGTCAAAGGGTCAATGTAATTATTGAAGACCCATGTGGGCATGTTACACTATGTAAACATATGTATTAGAGGCAAAGAAATATGTCTAGGGTGATCCTCCAAAGCAAAGACAAGTCTCCTCTTCAAGTCAGCTCAAAGAATGAATTTTGGTGCACTTAAAGTCAAGTCGGCCCAAAAGGAGGGACAAACTCCTACATATAGGGCCATTCAACCTCATCAAAGAAGAAAGCAAGTGATCTTTGAAATCAGTGAAGAACAAGTCAATAAAGAGGTGCGAAAAGGGAGCAAAAGGGTGCTTCTAGGGCAGCGAAGAAAGAGAAGAAGAATCTGAGTTTGGGGACTGTTTTTAGGGCTCTTTTCTGTCACACGTGTGAAGGTAAGAGAGGACATTCTGCTGCTGCAACAAGTCAGAAATTGTAGCTCTATAAGAAGTCTCGTTTGGGTGAAAAAGAGGCTTCTAATAGACCTCTATCTCAAGCGAAGAAGGTCTCACCTCAAGCAAAGGAAAGGATCAATTACAAGTCTAATTTCAAGCCTTAAATCAGCCACACGTGCGAGGAAGAATTTGATTTGCAGTAGGTTTAAGAGGGCAAACCTCTAACTCGGAAATACATCTCAAGAAGAGGCTCATTGTCTAGCCTAAGTATCAAGAAGAAGGAAGCTTGCCAAGTGAGGAAAAGAAAGAAGGAATACATTGTGAAATAGGTCTCTAAGGAGATCTAGGGTTTCTGCAATAAGTGCTATCAGTTGTCGGAAGAAGAGTGAAGTATTATCACTTGCCAGAAGAAGAAAGTATTATCAGTTGTCAGAAGAAGAGCGAAGGAAGAGGTCAGGGTGCAGTATAGAAGAAGGCATCAAAGAAAAGGAAGAGAGATTGTGTCTTGTGCTTGGAGGATCTACTAGCCAAGGGTCTAGGGTTTGACATTTGTCAATTGAAGCTTCAATAAGAGAAATTTGCAAAAGGGTTTTCCTCTCTAGGAGAGAGAAGTTTTGCCCTGGCTGAGAGCCAACATCTTTTGTTCTTGTCTCTATTGTTTTTGGTAACTGGTTGATAAAGAAAGAGATCACACACTAATAATAATAAGAGAAGATTTTGTTAATAAGAAAAAGTAAAAAGTGCTTCACAAATAGTTATCATCGTCAGAAGAATCTCAATTATAACCTAGATGCCCTAGATTCTTCAACACCATGATTGCTCCCTCCTACATCTATACACCGAAGTATGGGCCTCCCTCATCATAGCTATCCGTGTACCATGGCATGTGTCTTGGATCCTCCCCTGATGCCCCACTTTGTTCCATCATTATATGACATGACACCAACCATATGACGAATGTACCATGGACCTGTCACTCCCTTAGAGGTTGAAACCATTTAATTGGGTCATTGATTAGCATCCTCCTTGAACTTGGAGATACTTGTACAATCTAAAGCCTATTATGGAAGGGCATGTCCCTATGAAGTGCCCACTTGGTTCCATGATTCGTAAGCATATTTGCTAAATTGCACTAATGAATTGTTGCACTAGAAACTAAAGAGACGTTTTGGATATTATACAGGATTGCAGGTGGGTTTTCATCATGGGGTTTGGTCTTCCTATATGAGGTCCAAGCACTCTAGAGGGTCATATTGGCATTTATAGGGTGTGTTGAGAGCCATGGGCCTCCACTATAACAGAGAGCATATAGTCGTGCTATGGGATCCTTCGATACCATTCATTGCTCACTCGTGTCCCACTTATTTGGTGATGATGATGCACCTGGACGGTGGACCACCTTGCCCAACCAGCTACACTCTTACACCACCCACTTTCCAATTGATCCAGGTCTCAGATGGGGTTGTGTCTCACCATGGTAGACAAAGGGAGGGCTTGCATCATTGTTCCAACCCTTGTAGATAGGAAACATGTTTGTTCGATTCAGTTGGAGACCCATGAGGATGATATTTTTCCCTGTGTTGTAGCTGCTACAACCACCCTCCAAAAATTTTCCCATGCTTAGAATTTGGAGCCCCCTTTCTGTCCACAGGAGCTTATCATCCATTGTCGTTAAGTATTCATGCTAGGACAAAGACTTATCTTTTCATGCTTTGCTTGTGATGCATTAGTCCTGATTTGACATCTTTCAGACACAAGCTATCTCTTGACTTGACCTTACAGCATTGTTGGCCATGCCTCCAAAAACTGCACAATCTTGGATGCTAGGCCAGCCTTGATGATCTGAACTGCGCAATCCAAAATGGCAGGCCTGCCTTGAGTTGAGAAACTACGTAGTACTAGATGGCACCCCAGCCTTTAAGCCCAGAAACTGTGCAAGCCTTCCTTGAGCTCAGAAACTGCACAACGCACTGAGTCAGGAAGTTGCCCAGTCCTTGGGAACTGCGCAATCTTCCTTGGCAGTGTGCATGCTCGGTTTCTCGAAAAGCAAAAAAGCAAAAAGCATCCCCAGAAAATAGGGAGTCATTAATTAGTTTCCCGAAGGTGGCACACTTACTATTTTCGGAACTTTTTGCCAAGTGTCACTTTTTCCTTGATTTTAGGCATGTGCATCATAAACCCTAATTGGTCTAGATCCATATAATGGGCACCCCTAGAGCTCATTTGTACATTCGATCATGGAGCTCTAGCATTCCTAAGGAGATCAAGGAGCCTTCAGTGGAATTTGTGGTGCTTTTGCGTATGAGTTTTCCTTTTGTCGTCTTTTGTCGCTTTTTCTGTCACTTTTTGTCATTTGGCTTCTATGTGTGTTGTTTTGCTTGCTTTTTTTCATGGTTGCTGGAGTTTTAACTTATATTAGCTTGTACAAGTGTTGGTTCGGTCCGTCATTTTCCTTTTACAAGTGTCACATCAGTTTTCTTGTTTTTGCCCATTAGTGGTTGTCGTTTCGGCGACTCTCCATGCATGTTTGTTTTTCCTTTTGCATGTTGATCTTCTGCACTTGATTTGCATTGATCCATCTATCCTTAGTCAGATATGCACTTTAACTTGCACCATCACTCAAATCTGACAGTTTCCCATACCCTTTCCAAGCAGATCTACCCTTCCCTTGGCCAGTAGTTATTGTCTAGTTGGGCATTGCGCAAGTCAAAGGCTCAAGCTTGATACTTGGCCTCTGAGACTGTGCAATGCACACCACCTGGCTAGCTCAACTGCACATTGCACAGTTCGAGGGCTCAAGCCCATCCCTTGGCCATTGAGACTACGGAATGCACAGTCTCCACCCCAGTCTACCCAAGTTGAACTACACATTGCGTAGTGTCTAGCCTCAAGCTGCACCACTAGTTGCTAGGACTACACAATGCGCAATTCAGGCATCCAATCTCCCTCGACCTCAAGAATTGCGCAATCTTCCTTGTCAGACCACTGGTTGCTGCTGTGATCTTGCTTTGAGAGTCAATTTTCTGAAGCTAATTTGTCTTTGCCATGAGTGTATTTTCCTCCTACAGGTATTGCAGTTGTTGAGCACTTCTCTTCATCAGTCACTGACATCATGGCACCAAAGAGATCTGCTTCAAAGGATACCAAAGAAAGCAACACTGGGGAGGCAGTTTAGAGTACGCCAATGAACTTGCCAGTTTACACAGATACTCAACTATCCATAGAGAAAGAATCAGATATCACATGGTAGAAATTAAATGAAGCATTAAATGAAGCATTCTCAGCAAGAAACTTCAAAGCAGACCTTGAGGACCAACAAGAGTATACCAATGTCCAGAAGTAAGGGTTACATAAGGTTGCATGCAGGTATCCGGCCTTCCCATGTGCAGATGTTGTCAGTTGGATAGTTTCTCATACAAATCCAAAGACTATGACTCTGAACAATACCAGCGGACAAAGGTTTGCTTCTTTTCTGGCACCTCATTATCATCTCATGTACCATTTATCGAAGCTGAAATCACTCATGGATTCTTACTTTTATGTTTCCACTAGCTACTTGAGCACCAAGGACATTGTCAAAAGTTGGGTGAAAGAGCCAGCAAAGTTCCGTCAGACACCCACCAACACCTACAAGATAAAATCTCTCAAGAGGGCCTTTCAGCTCTTGATAGTTCTATGTTGCAAAATCTATGGTCAGCAGAGCACTGAGACCTTTCCTGAAGGGAGGGCATTCTTACTGAACCAGGTTGTGAACGAAGGAAGACCATCAACTGGTTAGACTTGTTGGCTCAATAACTAAGGATCCATGTAGCTAATGCCCTCAATCACCCTAAGCTAGATTTTACATGTATGACTATCTACTGGATGTAATCTATGCACACAATTCATTCCCTGGAATGAATTGGACTTGGAAACCAAGAGAGCCTGTCGTGCGCATCTACTGCAAGCTGCTTTCGAAGTGCAACCATAGAGGAGTAATCGAAACGCTAACTGATCACTTCTTCATTTGGTTGGATAAGTTGATCTTTGAGGAAGAGCCACCTTGCATGTCACATGGGGCAATGGAAGTAGTGTCGAAGATAGCAGATTGGTTTGCCTCACCGGATGGCACTTTCCTCAGAGTGTTCGGCAAACAGAAGTCTCCGCATCTTTTACCGAGGTATGCCACCGATAAATTAGTCATGCAAGAAGTTGTGTATTGCCTCTCCATAGGGTTGTTAGCAGCTTTACACTGGAAGAAGAAAGCACTTTGGCCCACTATTCCTATGCAGATCAGATTGTACGAAATCAAGAATCTCAAATTTGCAAACACTGAAGGCAAGGAAATAGAGAAAATAGAATTTGGTTGTTTGGACTTCAAACCGTATGATTCGAGGAATGTTTGCAAAGACCATTGCGCGAGAATGCATTATCAATGGCTAAGCAGGACCTTTCACAAACATGAGAAGGAAGCATGAAAGAATTGTTATAATGCCTCCAAGTCCCGCGAACCAGTCAACTTCACTGGAACATCGTAGGTTACTTTGCAAAAAGAAGATACTCCAGAGGCAATACCAGCGAAAAGGCACAACCCAGTGCACGAGAAGGGCAAGAGGAAAGTTGTGCATAGCCCAGGGGGAGAGCGAATCCGCGAGATGAAAGTAGATTCGATCATACTTAAAAGCGGCCATAGCAATAGAAAAGAAGAGGAAATAGAGGATGCAGGAAACAGAACAAAAGCAAAGGGAAGAACGAGAGTATAAGATATTGGAGGAAGAAAGGCAGAAGCAAGAAGAAGAAGAAAGGCAAAGAGTAGAAGAAGAGTAAGTTACAAGAAAACAAGCCTAAGAACAAGAACAAAACTGGCAGTTAGAGGAGGAGAGCAAGCAAATGCAGAACAAGGAGCTCGCTCAAGAGGTTGAGGAGTTGATCAAGATCCAAGGCATGGAGATGAAATCGGAACCACAGAGCCAAGATGTCGACCCGATGCTAAGTACACAACAGATCACCATTCAGTCTCCCCAGCGAGGAAGAGGAAATTCTTCCTCTTGATGATGGTTCAATTATGGACACGTACAATCTGACTTACGACAAGCTCCAGAAAAAGATTGTACAAGCGAGTAAGAAAGATTTTCTGGATGACCTCGCATCTCCTACATTCAATCAGAGAAAGGTTGATCGTGACAGACAACAGAAGAAATCCAGGTGCCATTGCCGCAACCAACTTGGCCTTCACAGGTGCTACAAAGTCAAACACGGACTATTTGATGGCCAAGAACAAACAGTTGGCAAAGAACTTGCAGGTTGCTAGGCAAGAGGTTGAACAGCTCTGCGCAGAATTATAGAATGCAACTCCCGCACAGGTCTATCTGGAATATCTTAAGGCAATGATACTCGGTGAAGTATCGACACTTGGAGAGACCATGCAATATCTTTATGAGGAGCTTGTTACCATGCATAAGGCAGTTGTCCACTTACATGGGTTTCCGCAGAAGTGTATATATCATGTCAAAACTCTCAAGGTTGTACAATCAGCTATTGTTGTTGTGCATGAATGGTCAATGCAATACAAAGGGGCATCGCTTGAATTAGGAAAGAAGACAAGGCAAGAGGAAGAGTTGGAGAAAGAAAAGGTTTGAATGCTCATCCAGAATAAAAAACAGCTCGCCTCGTTCATTGCCAACACTCAGGCCTCATGTGCACGATTGTACAACAACTTGGACTTCTTGGTGAAATCGCACAGGATACCATCAGTTGGCTCACTCACTAAGACCAAACGCAGAAATCAGGTTAGGCAGGAGATTGAAGAATACTTAGAACATTTGAGACAGATCGCCATTAGGGAAGATCTTGAAGTAAACAGACAGAATATGCAAAAGTACATTGGTGGCCCTGTCCAAATCAAAATAATGTTGCTCCTGCTCAAGAATGAAACACAGACCGGTTCCAAATTGGTGTACCCAGATGCCATGGAGGCTAGAGTCTGCTTCCAACGTGACACCATCGCATAGTTTGAGGATGTCATCGCGCAATACAACACTTGGCACCGGTACATGACCGAGAAACACCAAGTGGAAGTTGTTGAGTTGGAGTTTCCCCAAACTCAAGCTTAACTGTTTTTTTCTTATTAGGTTGTCTAATTGGCTCTACTCAATTTTGTCTTATATGGGTACGAGTGTATTATAATATTCCTTTGTAATTAATTTGTAAGTGGAATTCCAAGTGTCAATTGAAGAGTCATGATGTAATGAAGTTAAAGAGTCATCTTGTAAAGAAGTTGAAGAGTCATGAGGGAAGTCTAAGAGTCATAAGGGGAAGCGAATAGTCACCCCTTTTGTTATAAATGTACCCTCATAGCTCATGTAAGGGGCTTTTGGGAGCCAATTTGGCTAGGATTTTAGCTTAGAATCAGAAGCTTGGGAGTTTGTTGAGAGCCTTGGCTTCACCATAGCATAGAGGGAGTATCTTCTTTTGGAGGAGTAGGTGTGGAATTCATGTTCCACTATTGGGGCTATTGGATCGTCAATGGTATATGTATGCTTGGAACTTTCATTTTAATAAAAGCTCAGAGTCGGCACATTTTCATGCATATGTTGTGAATATAGTAGGACTATTCCCGTTATGTTTGCAATATATGTTATTTCACTTACGCTAACGCTTATGAACTATTTCGTTTGCATTAGTATGAATCTTGTTGCATCTGTGTTGTTGTTTAATTCTGTCATGGTTAACGTGTGAACTATTTCATAGGCTAACTCATGATGTCTTTATGCTCGTGTGTTCCTTTCAAGCTGCATACTATTACAGGCTTCTAAGGGGCCGACTCATCTTCCCTTCGTGTGTTAGAACCTTTCATACATTGCACTTGATCCTCCGCAGAGTCATACACTTGTTCACCAAAGTCACGATTACACCACTCTATGTGTTATTGCAGCCAAGGCACATCATTAAAACCCACTGCTTCGACAACCGGGTCGTTTTTCGGATGGGGCTCCTACACGAAATAGTGTGAGGTCTAATTGGGACTTCATATCAAGGAGACCCCCTGAATGTTGGCGGGTCCAAAACCGTCAACGTTTTTGGCGCTAGGAGGAGGGCCAAATGATAAGCTGAGCCCATGAAGTCTGTTTGAACATTCCATATCTTTAATGGCTTCTTCCCATATCTTAACCCCGGTATGTATTTTTAGAACCGCAAATTTGAAAGTGCCCATGGGAATACTTAATGACTTGTGGAATCTAAAATTTGATGGCGAGGGTGAAAAAACCATTCTCGAGCACACCACTCTCTTTCTTGAATTTTGCACTAAACATAATATTCACAGTGAGGATGATGCTTGCAAGTTGTTCATTCTCACATTTAAAGCGCGCGTCAAGGAATGTTGTTACACATTGCCAGTCACTTCCATACACTCTTTCGACCATCTTGTCAAAGAGTTCTTTTGTGCCTTTGGCAAGTATGATTATAAATTTGTTTTCAAGAAGATCATGTGTTTGTGAAAAGCACTTGATGAATCGCTTAACGATTTTCACAATCGCTATATTCACTTCTGTTTTGAATTTTTTGAAGATGATGTTGATTGAAATTTAATGAAAGCGAAATTCGAATTTCTTGTTCATATTTCGATGAATCCAAAGGAGTATGAATATTTCGAAAGTCTCCCAACATACACCGATTATGGAGCTCCTGAATCTACGATGAAGGAAGTTGTTCTTCCAAGTGACTCCTCATCTTCCCCTCATCAAACAGCTCCATTTATGCAAGATGAGGTTGGAGAACTTGAGAATCCATCCATTGATCTTCCTCCATCTTCTCGAACCTCATATTCAAAATTTAAACCAAAGCAAGGATTGTGAACTTGATTTTTCTGGTGATGTTCTTTCTCCTCACCCTCCATCCGTTGGTTCTTTTGGTCATCCTGATTGTGAGTTGTTGTGTTCACCTGTGCCAACCGTTTCTGATGTTCATGAGGATCAAACTCAGGATGGAGTTAGTGTTGACCAGCCAACTAGCGATATCGTTTACGATGAGTATGTGTGGGATTCTTTTTCTGAAGAAGAATCTGCGATGAAGGTTGATCTTTCTCCTTCTTCCCCTCTCCCTCATTATCCTAACATCTTCTGCGATTCTGTCACACCTGTTGAATCTATCACAGAATTAGTTTCTGGCAATGTTAACTCTGATCACACTCAGAACTCGTGGAATGTCAATCTTACATCTAACCATGGAGAGGAAGAATTTTCTATTTTGGATCTTTCCAATCAATCATCTGATCTTTCTAAACAAACAGACGATGAAAATTTTTGTTTTCAATCTTCCCATCTACGATTCATCAGATCAAGAGTGTTGATTTGGGGTAGCATCAGATGTGCTCTAGCCATGAAAATTGGTGGAAAGGCTAAAGCACATGAGATCTCCAAGACCCAAAAATGGTTTGGACAGATTGTACCTAGTTTGGGAGATATTAAAATAATTAATATTTTTAATGGAGTTCCTAAGTCTAATCTTTGGGAAAAATAAAATATTAATGGGTATTAATATAAAATTGGGTTAGAAGGTTCCAAAATTCATGGATCAAGCCAAATCTAATCTTAGTCGTTGATTAGAGATTCAATCTCCGTCGTTGAAAGACCAATGAGAAAAGTATAAGAAGAGGCTTGAGGGTCAGTTGGAGAATACACTAGAGAGATCAGTCATTCATTTTGCTAGAGCGTGGTTGCTAAGCAAAATTGAATCAGTAATCAGCAGCGAGGGATAGTGAGTACTGAACAGAGAGGCAGAGACAGTACCGAGAGACCAGTGCAAACGCAGACAGCGAGAAGCAGCAGCCAGAGCAGGCAACGTAGAGCCCAACAGAGATAGCGCAGAGCCCAGAGGGATTGCGTCATCCACGTAGAAGGCAGAGGGAGTGACGCAAAGGGTCCCAAAGGCTGCGCAGTGCCTCAGAGGGCTGACGCAGAGAGGTTTGAGGTTGACGCAGCGCAGCAAGAGGCTGACGCAGAGGCCAGAAGGGTCAACTCAGAGCTTCAGAGATGTTGGAGAGGGTTTCATGGGACAGGTTTTCTGAATACCAGTTTTTGAATAGAGAGGGTATTGTTGCCGTGTATTTTTTCTCTGTCAGGTGAGCCGGTTAGGCACCCAGTTTTACTCAAGTAAATATTGCATAATAATAAACCCTTAGAATAGCTGGACCGATTTTCCCATAATGGGTTTTTCCAAGGACATTTGTCCAAAAATAATGGTCACTTATGTGTTTGTTTTCTTTTAGCTAATGATCTATAGATGTTGTGACTGTATTATGTTTATTTCGGTATTTAAATGTTTTAAATAACTTGTTCAGAATTTACAAGTAGAAGAAATAAACCAGCATAATACAGATTAATTTTCTAACGGATAGACTTAGAAAATTCAACATGGTATCAGAGCATGGTTGTAGATCACAGGAAAGTTGAAGGCATCAGCTGCGCAGAGCATTTGGAGCAAATTCAGTTGTCCCCAGTGATAGAGTTGATCCTTGCAGAAAGCGACATAGGAAGGGTTGAGGCAGAATGACTGCATCCAACAGAGGAAGGGTTGAGGCAGAGTGACTGTGTCATCAGTCCAGGCCTAAGAGAGGCCAACGAAGAGGCTGAGGAGGGCAGAAACAGGCTCACGTGGAGCCACTCAGAGACTAGAAGGGCTGACACAGTTGGCTGAGGGAGCTATTTTGGCGGTGTCGGGATTGCGCAGAGCCAAGAGGCTCAATCCTTCAGTTGTCGAGACGAAGGAAGTTGTGGGCAGTTTGCGGGAGGGAAGATGGTGGGGGTATTGTGGTCAAAATAGTACCTAACAGGGAAAAACCAAGGTAGAGGGAGTTGCTGTCGAGGCGGATTTCTAGCCAAGGAATCCAGATCAGTGTCGTAGTTGCATAGACGATTAGCGAGGGGCAACTTGATAGTGGGCAAAAGGATTTCCAGGAGGGAAATCAGGACTCAAAGGGAGTCCAGACGAGAACTTCCAGATGGGAAGTAGAGAGACTCAGCAGGAATCGAACCGAGAACTTCTAGGCGGGAAGTAGGGAGACTCGGAGGAGTCAATAGAGAAGAGAAAAGAGATGGTTGTGAATGGGCTGAGGGATCAGGATAGGCTATGGAGTGTCCAACTTTGTGGTCTGGAAGGCTAGGATCTTGTCCATTCTAGACAGAAATCACATCAAGGGCTTCGCCTTGAGAGTAATGGCTATCCCAGTTGACCCGATAGCTAATGAGAGGTACGAGGAGGCAATGGCCAAGGAAAAATGCATCATCCTTGATGGGGTCGAGGATCATGTGGTCCAACGTATTGCCGAGAAGGAGACAGCAAAGGAAATGTGGGATACCTTGAAGACGTTGTATCAGCTTACTTTCGTGCAGAGGAAGATGCTACTTGAGAATCAGCTATGGTCATACCAGATGCAGAAGGGAGAGCAGATAGATCTCTTCCTCAGTCGGTTGAAGGAGATCCGGGACCAACTGACTTCCATAGGGGCCACGCCGGATCAAGAGTTGATGGTAAGGACCACACTAATTGTAGTCTCCGAGGAGTGGGAAGCATTTGTCCAGAGCATATTAGGCAGGGAAAATCTTCCAAATTGGGAAGAATTGTGGGCAGCTCTTCATCAAGAAGAGATCAAACGACTGATCAAGACGGTAAGTAGCAGAAAAGGAGGCAGGATCAAGAAGGAAGAGGAGGAGGATGCGGCTCTAGCATCTGCAGGAAAGATGGAGAAGAGGAAGAAGAAGTACCTCTCCAAGGTCACATGCTTCCAAAGTGGGGAACTGGTTCACTATGCGAACCAGTGTCCGAGGAAGAAAAACAAGGTAGAGGCGCTAAGGCAGCACTAGCGAAGGCGGAGAAAGAAGTCGAGGAGGATGACGATTGTGCCATGAGTACTCATGTACCTCTAGAGAAGAGGTGGGGAGGCATCGAACTGTAGTCAGACGGACTACAGGCGATGAGGGGAAGGATCCTCGAGGTACCCAACCTCTTGGATTATACCTTGCTATGGAAGCCCTGAGGAGAGAATAGTAGGACTGGCAGATGTCGGTAGAGACGGATGCAGATGAAGCGGCGGAGAGTGCTACAGTGCAGGACTCCCCAGGCAGCGCGAGGCTAGCAAGCTCCAACAGTGCGCGAGGCACGGAGAGTGTTGCAATGGTGCAGGATGGCACAGAGAGGTTTGCAACGGTGCGAGATGCAAGGGGTTGTTGCAGCAGCACAAAGGTCAGTAGAGGGAGCACTTGTTAGCGACAGAGGGAGCTTCAGCTTCAGGAGTGTTTCTAGCCTGACAGGAATGTCAGAAGTTGGGTGGATCAGTTACTTAGTTCTCAATAACTGAGTTGCAGTGCAGTAGCAGTATGGAGTAGCACGATGCAGCATGATGAGAGGGGGATGCAGTGCAGATGCAATGTTGGGAAGATGGACCAGCAGCGGCACAGATGCAAAGGGAGTTGTCGTATGGATGCAGCAGTGGCAGTGGCAGGGTAATGAGCAGTAGTATAGGATGCAGCAGTGCAGAGGATGTTGGGAGGGGAGGCCTAGCATCAGCACAAGTACCGGTGTCGGATAATCAGTGTAATGCTCAATGAGGAGTACTACTAGAGCACAGTCCTCGCTGAGACAGAGTGTTGATTTGGGGTAGCATCGGATGTGCTCTAGCCATGAAAATTGGTGCGGAGGCTAAAGCACATGAGATCTCCAAGACCCAGAAATAGTTTGGACAGATTGTACCCAGTTTGGGAGATATTAAAATAATTAATATTTTTAATGGAGTTCCTAAGTCTAAACTTAGGAAAAATAAAATATTAATGGGTATTGATATAAAACTAGGTTAGAAGGTTCCAAAAGTCATGGATCAAGCCAAATCTAATCTTAGCAGTTGATTAGAGATTTAATATCGGTCGTTGAAGGACCAACGAGAAAAGTATAAGAAGAGGGTTGAGGGTCAATTGGAGAATACACCAAAATGATCAGTCATTCATTTTGCTAGAGCGGGTTTGCTAAGAAAAATTGAATCAGTGATCAGCAGTGAGGGGCAGTGAGTACTGGAAAGAGAGGCAAAGACAGTGCTGAGAGACCAACGCAGAAGAAGAGAGCGAGAAGTAACAGCCAGAGCAGGCCATGCAGAGCCCAGTAGAGACAGCGCAAAGCCCAGAGGAACTGCATCATCCACGCAGAAGGCAGAGGGAGTGACGCAGAGGGTCCCAGAGGCTGCGCAGTGCCTCAGAGGGCTGACACAGAGAGGTTTGAAGCTGACGCAGGGCAGCAGGAGGCTAACGCAGAGGCCAGAAGGGTCAGCGCAGAGCTTCAAAGATGCTGGAGAGGGTTTCGTGGGACAGGTTTTTTGAATACCTATTTCGAGAGGGAATTGTTGTCGTGTATTTTTCCTCTGTCGGGGGAGCCGGTTAGGCACCTAGTTGTACTCAAGGAAATACTGCATAATAATAAACCCTTAGAATAGTTGCACCGGTTTTCCCAAATTGGGTTTTCCTGGGGACATCTGTCCAAAAATAACGGTGTCACTTGTGTGCTTGTTTTCTTTCAGCTGATGACCTGTAGATGTGGTGACTGTATTGTGTTTATTTCGGTATTTAAATGTTTTAAATAACTTCTTCAGAATTTACAAGTAGAAGAAATAAATCAGCAGAATACAAATTAATTTTCTAACAGATAGACTTAGAAAATTCAACAAAGAGGATGTCTCTGTTTACAATTACGAACTTTATAATCATGGTCGTCGTGATCTATTCATTGATTCTTTTGGTCATGACTTTGATTTTTCCGCTGTCGATCTTTCTAAGCAACTGGTTTTCGATGATCTACCTTTTGATGTCATGGAGCTTCTGTTGAAAAATGTAATTATGTTTGGTCTTCATAATGACGTGTAATCATGATTTTATGTAATTGATGTAAAGAAGAAAATAAAATTATTTTTGTAATGCTTGATTCATGGGTTTCATGATCAAGGAATTTTATTTTATAGTTAAGGCTCCCACTGTGAGCCTTTAAGGTTGGTCTTCAAGTGATAAAGTCTAGGGAGTCAATGTAATATGTTGAATACACGTTACATATTGTAAAAAGTAATTTTGATTGTGTCAGTAACCCTCCAAAGACCTTGTCACAAGCTATTCTTCATGTCGACCTAAGGATGATTCTAGAAAGGCATGTCAGCCTTGTCACGAGAAGAAGTTGGCTTGTTCTGGATGGACAAACCACTCTATATAGGGCAGCTCGGCCTCCATTTGAGAACACATTCAATCAAGGATCTAAAGTTGATGAAAAGGTGCGAGAAACGTAGGAGAAGGAGCCTCACATCAAGCGAAGAGAAGGAAGTCAAGGAGCCGGAAAATATTGTTTTGGTTTGGTTTTATTTTGGTCCCACACATGTGAAGAAGAGAAGTATTGTTTGCTACTTTAGGAAGTCGAGTTGTTGCAGTTGTCCTAAAGGACCGAATCAAGGAAGAAGAATAAGTCTTTCATCAAGCCAAGTTGAAGAAGAAAGTCACACTGTCCAAGTGAAGGAGATCAAGGGATCAAATTATTGTCTATCCCTCTCATGAACTGCAAGTAGGGTTTTCTGAAGAAGACAAGGGTTGCAGGTCTAAAGTTAGAAGCCAAAATCTGAAGGATAGCCGAGCTAGTGAAAGAAAGAAGAAGTTTGACCATCATTGACTCAAGGAAGAAGAAGTTGAATCAAGAAGGCTTGTGACTGGTCTTGGAGAGGTTGTGTTAAGGGTCTTGGTATTCATAAATTGAAGTCTCTATGAGAAAAAGAATTTGTTTGGGTTTTCCTCTCAAGTTGGAGAGGTTGTGGCCCTAGTTGATTGCCTCTATTTTGTGTCTCTTGTCTCTTTATTGTTTATGCTTTGGTAACTATTTGATGAAGAAGAACACTATAATAATATAAGTAAAGATCCTAATCTGAAGAAGTAAAAAGCATTCACAAGCAATTATCATCAAAGACAAATCTCCTAATCCTAATGCCCTAGATTTCTCAACATGGTATCAAAGATATGATGACATACCAAGGAAAGGGCATCCAATCAAGGGACACACAAGCACTCAAACATCAAATCTCGAAGGATATCAAAGCAAAGTCAAGATCTACAAAAAAAGTGTCAAAACCATAGATCGAAGAGAAGAAGTCTTAGGATCCTCAAAAGACCACAAAGACCCTTCTCAAGTTAAAGAGACCTACTAATCAAAATATCTTGAAGACTATTCATCCAAAAGAAGCAAGATCAAGGACATTGTCATCATCTTCAAAAGTTCTAAGGCAATTTCCCTTTCATTGAAGCAAGGTCCTTACCATTAAAGAAGATCATCCAAGAAGCGTCAAACACCTCATCAAGAAGTCATCATTGATCATCATCAACAAAGGACATCAACATCAAAGGATCTAAAGTGATCTCCCTCTTTGTGGAGTCAATGATCATTCTTGAAGAAAACTATCTTCATCAAGGAGAAGTTCTCTATTATCTACATCACCATCAAAATTCAAGGAGGCAGCAAGTGGAAGAAGCATCTTCACAAGTAAGTATATTTATGTCTACATCTGAATCTGTCAAAATGTCTTTTTGCAAGGAACGCAACAAATTGGTTGGGGCTTCAAACTATCTTGCATGGAAGAAGAGAACAGATCTGAATCTCATTAAAAATGGGGTCATGGAACATGTCAATGGCTCAATCACCAAACCACCAAAAGAAAATGCTCAAGCACTTGCAATATTTATGAAAGGGTAAGTAAGGGCTCAAAGGATTCTCATAGAATCCATCAAAGATCCCCTCATCCCATATGTATCTAAACTCGAAACTTCAAAAGAAATATATGACAAATTGGTAGAGTTGTTTTCTGTAAGCACTGCATGAGAAGTTATCTCATTAAGGCAAGAACTCTACAAGCTAAGGATATCAAAAGAAGAAGGAATAGCCTCATACTTTATGAAGATATCTTAAATAAGGGATCAACTTCAAAATTTGGGAGAAATAATGTCTGACAAGGAGATGACCACCATAGTACTAAATGCACTACCCGAGGAGTGGGGTAACTTTACTTCAAGCATTTATGGGAAGAAAGAAGCTACTCCATTCCAGGATCTATGGTCACTATGCAAGCTTGAATAAACTAGGTTGAAGACAAAAACTGATGTAGGATCAAATGAGTAAAATCAAGCATATGTTGTTATGGCAAACAGAAAATGAAAGTTTGGGAAATTTGGTCCTCAGAAAAAGAAGAAGAACATGGGAAAAGATTCAATGCTATGGATGTCAAGAATATGGGCATTATAAGAGAGAGTGTCCTAAGCTCAAGAAGGACAATAACAAAAGAGGTAGAGAAGAAGCCCATATCACCGAAGAAGTGGAGGAAGATGAATGGAAGAAATCCAAGAAAGAGGAAGTAAAAGATCTCTACTATGACTGAGATAGTCTTCCCCACCTAGTTCTTTCCAAGTTTCTATTGTAAGATATGGCTATCATGAGTCACTTAGAAAGAATGATAGGATGCATCATGACATCATAGAAGCATTAAGAGCAAGAGCCCATGACATCATCATAGAGAAGCATGAAAGATAGCTGAAGTCTATGGCAGTCACTTATGGAAGGATATAGCTCTTGGTAACCTCATTAGAAGCATAAGTGGTACTTATGGAAGGAGAAAAAGTCATCTAGTACAGAGTTCATCATACATTATTCAAAAGGGAATATTTGCTAGATGAGGATATTCAAGATCCTCGATTGAAATCTTCATTGGAAGGTTCACTAATCAAAAGGAAGCAAGTGTTTCATCAAGAATTCTAACTTTTGGGAATTCATGGGATGATGGTATGATGACAAAAGAAGCGAATTAGATCAAGGATTTGAAACTCTTTCAATCAAGGAAGTTGTTTAAGGAAGTCTAGCTGACCTAAAGGAAAATGAGGTATGTATGCTTGTATTTGATAAACTAGAGTCATGTCATATGGTTGCAAGTAACATAAATAAATACTCTATCTCGAGAGCATGATCAAAAGAAAGGATCTCCTCCTTTGAACTTGTAGTGTTACTTGGGAGCGGCAACGAAAGCGGGGAGCGGGAGCGAAAACAGGAGCGGGAGCGACATTTTTAGAAGCTCCTGGTTTGGGAGCAAATCCTAGAGCATTTTTTATATAATATATATATTTTTTATATTTTGATACATATATGTCAACAAAAACATGTAGAATAGTGAATTAGATATAAAAAACATAGATTGAACCATTTAACAACAATCATCTAGAAGTTATAATCTTCATCAACCACGTCCACAAGTTAGTAACATAATAACATACAACATATTGAGTCTCATGATTCATCAATCTTAAAGTTTCAAGCTTTCAAAATTCAATATATAACATTTATCATCATTGATCACCAAAGTTGTACTTGTAAGCTAAGTGTAAC
>APFE031332187.1:56850-108859 GCA_000404065.3 Pinus taeda
CACCCTCTAAGCATTAACATAAGATAGAAAAAGCATAGCATGTCAAGTCAAGATTTTGTTTGAGTGATGCGTACATTTTTAGGAGGGTCATGATAGAGGAGTTCGACAACCAATGTCACTCACATCAAGGTACATAGAGGGATTGGTGCTCTTGATTAAATATGAGTTCCATACCCTAATACATGACAAAATTCAATGGAAACATTGCAATCCCCCAATCCTGAAATCCTGAAAAGCTGATAAGTCTGCTGGATTTTGAATGAAATCTAGAATTCTACTTTCTCCATATGAAATCCAATGAGACCTAAACCACTTTCAAACATCCTAAGTCATTTCATGGTAATGTTAAAAATTTAAGTAAAAGGATGAATATGAGATTAAGGAGAATGTCACTTTTACTTTAATAATTTAACATTACCATGAATAGCATATCAATACTAGGGCCTAGACTTGATCATTAAGCTACCCCACTCAAAAATTATTTGTTTCTTTCAAAAAAATTTGCATTTCGAACATTACTACAAAAAAGAAATTGCAAAAAAGGCAAAACGCTCCCAAAAACGCTCTTGAAAAGGCAGGGAGCGAAAAAAATTTAGGGAGCGCGCTCCCAAAATCGCTCCCTTTTCAGGAGCGATTTCGGGAGCGCACTCCCGACCCGCTCCACCCGAAGCACGGATTGGGAGCGGGATCAAGGGGGGGGGCGCTCCCCCGCAACACTTTGAAGAGAAGCAAGAAGGCATGGGTCACACATTAACTAGATGAAATCAACATAATATGTCCTCATATGAATATGAGGTGGTTGACAATAATTGGAGGAACTCTGATTGAAAGTTCCCGGGAAGAAAAATGTCTGAGGAAAGAAGGAAAGAGATCATGGAATATGCAACCATGAAGAAGGCAATCAACATCCTAGAACTGGAAGATTTGACAATGATATCTCCATGAAAGATATGAAGACCTTGACGAAGTCTGAAAAGGAAAAGAGATCCTTGACAGTATATAACTTTTGGAGGTGTCAATATGTATGCCGGATGTTGATGCAAACTAAAATAAGTCATGATGAAAGACCATCACAAAGGTAATTCTAATTTAATGTTCATTTCTTATTTTTGAATGATATCTCGATGGGTTTATGCAGGGCTGCCAAGGGAAGAGCTGTGGATATCTTCCACCACTAATGACCATGTAGTTGGATGAAAGATCCTTAAGGAAACATCGCATGAAGAAGGCAGTAAAGCATGAAGGAGGACCAGATATGGACTAATGGATCACTTTCCAATGAAAGGAATGATGACATGATTGACTCATGGATGAAAGTGATGGATGGTCTGTGCTCTACGAAGAAATCCCAAAAAATGTAGATTGTATGACAAAGAAGAAAATTCATGACATCAAAGGAAGGATTTCTACAAGCAGTTGGTGATCCCATGATCTCCACCTCAAGAGCTGCTGAAAGCAAGTCCCTAATCAAGAGGGAGCTTGGTCAAGTCCCTAGTAAAGAGGGAGCTTGGGTACATTCATGTTTATAGGAATGGGTACATTCCTTTAGTGGAATGGGTATGTCCTCCCTAAAGTTGAGAGGGAGAGATAGACACATCGTTCTTGTCTTCACTTAGGAAGACAGAATAGAGGATTGGGTAAACATTAGGCATCTGATACTCTTTGAGGTTGAGTTAGGGCATCCAAGATAAGAGTAGTTGTAGAGGACCAATATTTTTTAAGGACTGGGAATCCGAGATAAGAATAGTCCTGGTGGAACATACTTTGAAAACCCGACTAGGTTATGTTCCGAGAGAGGCAATGATGAGGGTGTCTATACATCATTAGTCTCACCAGCATTGTGCTCTAATCTTATTGAGAGATAGAGTTGTTGGTCAAATCCTTGCTATGTGACAATGCTGGATGATATGATGCTATACAGATGGGTTACCAGTCTGACTCTTCTTATGAGAATTCTTCAGATTGAGAATGTCCAAGTAACTTGTATGGATTATGAATACCTCCCTAGTTAAGAGGGAGTGTTGAAAAATGTAACTAGGTTCAGTGTTCATAATGACATTTGTAATCATGATTTATGTAATTAATGTAAAGAATAAAATAAAATTATTTTTATAATGATTGATTCATGGGTTTCATGATCAAGGAACTTTATTTTATAGTTAATGCTCCCATTGTGAGTCTTTAAGGTTGGTCATCAAGTCATAAAATCTAGGGAGTCAATGTCATATGTTGAAGACATGTTACATATTGTAAAAAATAATTTTTATTGTGTCAATAACCCTCCAAAGACCTTGTCACAAGCTATTCTTCATGTCGGCCTAAGGATGATTCTAGAAAGATATGTCGACCTTGTCACAAGGAGAAGATAGCTTATTCTGGATGGACAAACCACTATATATAGGGCAGCTCGGCCTCCATTTGAGAACACATTCAATCTGTTGATTTTGGGTAGCATCAGATGTACTCTAGCCTTGAAATTTGGAGGAGAGGCTAAGGCACATGAGATCTCCAAGACCTAGAAATCGTTTGGAGAAATTCCACCCGAATGAGGAGTTATTAAAATAATTAATATTTTTAATAGGTTCCTAAGTCTAAACTTAGGAAAATAAAAAATATTAATGGGTATTAATCAAGATAAGGGTGAGAAGCTTCTAAGAGACGAGGATCAAGTCTATTTTAATCTTAGCCATTGATTAGAGACTTAATCTTGGCCGTTGATTCATCAACAGGTAAAGTATAAGAGAAGACTTGAGGATCATTTGGAGAAACACAAGCAGATACTCAGTATCCCAAGGAAAATCGATTCTCAAAGAGAAGGAGATCGATTTCAGAGGGAGAGTTGCAGAGTGGAGAAAGAGGAGGGCATCAGCAACAGTCAGTGACTAAGGAGGAGGTGACGCAAGGGTATTAAGAGACAACGCAGAGGGAGACGCATTCCAGGGGAGACACAACTCTCACGCAGGCTAACGCAGAGGGATGTAGAACCACGTAGAGTGACGCAGAGGTGACGCTGAAGTGGGAGAAGGGTCTTGAGGGTGTCACAAAGTTTCTAGGGGAAAGTCTCAGGTATTTTCTCTCAGTTTCTCTATAAAATCATTCCTTGTAAAGCAATTGTTGTTGAAGATTAATAACACCCTCATCTGCTGCACCGGTTTTCCCACATTGGGTTTTTCCGGGGACAATTGTCCAAAAACAACTATGTTGATGTGATTGGTTCTTGTGCATGTATTTTTCTCTGTGTAATTATGTGATAACTGCAGTAGAATTTATTTTAATGTTTGTTGAAAGGATTTTATAAATAACTTATTGTGAAGAATAAGTAGGTGAAATAAATCAATTCCTGCGGTAGAATTTCAGGTTAGAAATTTTGACACAATCAAGGATCTGAAGTAGATGAAAAGGTGTGAGAAACAGAGGAGAAGGAGCCTCACATCAAGCGAAGAGAAGAAAGTCAAGGAGCTAAGGAATATTGTTTTGGTTGATTCCTCCCACATGTGCGAAGAAGAGAAGTATTGTTTGCTACTTCAGGAAGTCGAGTTGTTGCAGTTGTCCTAAAGGACCGACTCAAGGAAGAAGAATAAGTCTTTCATCAAGCCAAGTTGAAGAAGAAAGTTACATTGTCCAAGCTAAGGAGATCAAGGGATCAAATTATTGTCTATCCCTCTCACATACTGCAACTAGGGTTTTCTAAAGAAGACAAGGGTTGCAGGTCTAAAGTTAGAAGCCGAAATCTGAAGGATAGTCGAGCTAGTGAAAGAAAGAAGAAGTTCGACCACCGTTGACTCAAGGAAGAAGAAGTTGAATCAAGAAGGCTTGTGCCTTGGTTTTGGAGAGGTTGTGTCAAGGGTCTTAGTCTTGGTATTCGTCAATTGAAGTCTCTATAAGAAGAAGAATTCATTTGGGTTTTCCTCTCAAGTTGGAGAGGTTTTGGCCATGGTTGATCGCCTATATTCTGTGTCTCTTGTCTCTTTATTGTTTATACTTTGGTAACTGTTTGACGAAGAAGAACATTATAATAATATAAGTAAAGATCCTAATCCGAAGAAGTAAACAACATTCACAAGCAATTATCATCAAAAAGAAATCTCCTAATCCTAATGCCCTAGATTTCTCAACAACTTCCACACGTTGTCGAGGAACTTCAACCCGAGCTAATGGTTATGTCAGGTTCTCACAGTCTTGAGGCCAATTCCATTTTTTATCATAATAGTCTTGTATCTACCGAGGATCCTCATCATTCGATCACGCAAATTGAAAATCTACCCATATCTCAATTTTCACATCCTCCAACTGCTTTGCATGATCCTATCTCATTCTTTATATTTGCCAAGTTCATAAGTTCGAAAGAGCGCTCTCGCATGTCTTGTTACTACAATGTGCACAAGCACCATAATGCATCCGAAGAGTGTCTTGCATGTGCTTTCCTTTTCTATTTTTTTGTGCGCTTTCACTCTTCAAATGACAAGGTATGTATCAATTCATCTTTCTTGTTTATTGTTATCGTTGAATATCTTTCTTAATATGGATTCCCTCGCCCATATAGGTCAGCCTCTGCATTGGTGGTTACACTGGAAGTTTCATTTTATGTAAGCCTGGCCTATTCTCGATTAGTTTAGGAGTAGGAGTAGTTTGTTTGTTTTCTTTGTTTCGTTTTGGTTTTGATTTACTTTCTGCTATGCCCCTTTTCTTTCCTTTGCATTTCGTTGTAGGATAACTTCCGCATGAGACAGTGTTTGGTCTTCGGAGCAAGCATGGTGAAGTTTGGGAGGAAATTGTGACACTGTCAATACTTCGTTATCTATTTATTCCCTCTTTGCGTGAATCTTGCATCTTTCAGTCGATGATACCCTAATGGAAAATATGTTATTTTTCAGAGAAAACCATAGTGGAATCACGATACTTAAATCTATAACTAGAACCACCTACTCTTGTGATTGTTCGGTTTCATCTTGTCAACTAAGTCGAGTACAGTAAGGAGTGGAGGAAACTTTAACAAGTGAACTATATTTCAGAGGTGTATAAACATTCTCTGAAGGGACAACCTCTACTGCTCTCAATAAGTTGGGATCCCTCTTCTGCCTCATTAAATCAATAAGTGCCTATGCACAGTTCTTTGAACAAAAATATAAAAAAGCAAAAAATAATAAAAGGCAAAAGAAGAGAAAGGTTTCCTATGAAGAGAGGTGAAGCAAGCAATTTCGTCGGTGTACTTTCCAAGCTCGCTAGCAGCAGAGAAATGTTTGTGTCCCTGAAGTGACTCCATCGGGGTATTGTCCAAGTCTGCTGCCAGCGGAGCAACACCACAGATGAAAACCAAGACTCTGACAATCCTGCTTCACTCGTGTATCTCTATACTCCCTATCCCCAATCGAAACAACTGAGTTTGACTTGTCTTTGTCAACGCGTTGTCAATGAAGAGAATGGTAGGGACTATATCTTTTACTTAGGCTAAGTAAAGAAGCTATGGTGATCAATGAACTGAGCAATACTTCCTGAAGAGTTAGACCTGGTTTACACGAGTTTAGATCCATACAGAGAGTTGGAGTTCTACCAGTGTGTCGCCAAGTGTTGTGACTGCTACAACCACCCTCCAAATTTTCTCTCATGCTTAGATTTTGGAGCCTCCCTTCTGTCCACAGGAGCATATCATTCACTGTCATCAAGAATTCATGCTATGATAAAGACTTATATTTGCATGCCTTGCTTGTGATGTATTGATCTCAGTTTGATACCTCTCAGACACAAGCTATCTCTTGACTTGACCTTGCAACATTGCTAGGCTTGCCTCCAGAAACTGCGCAATCTTGGAAGGCAACCCAGCCTTGATGATTTGAACTATGCAATCTAGAATCGCAGGCATGCCTCGATCTTAGAAACTACGCAGTACTGGATGGAACCCCAGCCTTAAGCCCAAAAAATACGCAAGCCTTCCTTGAGATCAGAAATTGTGCAATGCATTGAGTCAAGAAGTTGCCCAATCCTTGGGAACTGCGCAATCTTCCTTGGCAGTGTGCATGCCCAGTTTCATGAAAAGCAAAAGGAAAAAAAGGAAAAAAACATCCCTAGAAAAATAGGGAGTCATTAATTAGTTTCCCGAAGGTGGCAAACTTACTATTTTTGAACTTTCCACCAAGTGTCGCTTTTTTCTTGATTTTAGGCATGCACGTCATAAACCCTAATCGGTCTAGATCTATATAATGGACACCCCTAGAGCTCATTTGTGCATTCGATCGTGGAGCTCTAACATTCCCAAGGAGATCAAGGAGCCTTCAGGGCAGTTTGTGACGCTTTTTTGGGTGAGTTTTTCTTTTGTCGTCTTTTGTCGCTTTTTCTATCACTTTTTGTCGTTTGGCTTCTATGATTGTTGTTTTGCTTGTTTCGTTTCATCGTTGTTGGCGTTCTAACTTATATAAGCTTGTACAAGTGTTGGTTCAGTCTGTCGTTCTCCTTTTACAAGTGTCGCATCAGTATTTTTGTTTTTGCCCATTAGTGGTCGACATTTCGGCGACTCTCCATGCATGTTTGTTTTTCCTTTTGCATGTTGATCTTCTGCACTTGATTTGCATTGATCCATCAATCCTTAGTCAGATCTGCACTTTAACTTTCACCATCACTCAGATCTGCTAGTTTCCCATACCCTTTCTAGGAAGATCTGCCCTTCCCTTGGCCAACAATTGCCTTGTCTAGCTAGGCATTGTGCAAGTCAAAGGCTCAAGCTTGATGCTTGGCCTCTAAGACTACGAATGCGCACTACCTGGCTCGCGCAACTATGCATTGCACAGTTCCGGGGCTCAAGCCCATTCCTTGGCCACTTACACTGTGCAATGCGTAGTCTCCACCCCAGTCTACCCAGGCTGAACTGCACAATATGTAGTCTCCACCCTAGTCTACCCAGGCTAAACTACGCATTGTGCAGTCTTTAGCCTCAAGCTGCACCACTGGCTGCTCGGATTGAGCAATGCACAATTCAGGCAGCCAATCTCCCTCCTTCACCTCAAGAATTGCACAATTTTCCTTGTCACTCCATTGGTTGTTGCTATGATCTTGCTTTGAGAGTCAATTTGCTGAAGCTAATTTGTCTTTGCCATAAATGTATTTTCCTCCTACACGTATTGCAATTGTTGAGCACTTCTCTTCATCAGTCACTGACATCATGGCACCAAAGAGATTTTCTTCAAAGGATACCACAAAAAGCAGCATTGAGGAGGCAGTTGAGAGTACGCCAATGAACTTGTCAATTTACGCAGAAAAAATCAAATATCACATATCAGAAAGCGAATGAAGCATTCTCAGCAAGAAGCTTCAAAGAAAACCTTGAGGACTGGCATGTGTATGCCAATGTCCAAAAGTCGGAGTTACATAAGGTTGCATGTAGGTATCCGACTTTCCCATGTACAGACGTTGTCAGTTGGATAGTGTCTCATACAGATCCAAAGACTATGACTCTAAACAATGCCAGCAGACAAAGGCTTGCTTCTTTTCTAGCATCTGGTTATCATTTCGTACCATTTGCCGAAGCCAGAATTGCTCACGGATTCTTACTTTTACATTGCCACCAACTACATGAGCACCAAGGACATTGTCAAACGCTGGGTGGAAGAGCCAACAAAGTTTCATCAAACACCCACCAACACCTACAAGACAAAATCTCTCATGAGGACCTGTCAGCTCTTGATAGTTATATGTTGCAGAATCTATGGTCAACAAAGCACTGAGACCTTCCCTGAAGGGTGGGCATTCTTACTAAACCAGGTTGTGAACGAAGGAAGACCATTCAACTGGTCAAACTTATTTGATCAACAACTGAGGATCCATGTAGCTAATGCCCTCAATCCCCCCGAGGGCAAGCAAGCTAGAGTTTACATGTTTGACTATCTACTGGATGCAATCTGTGCACACAATTCATTCCCTGGCATGAATTTGACTTGAAGACCAAGAGAGCTTGTCGTGCACATCTACTGCAAGTTGCTTTCGGAGAGCAGCCATGGAGGAGTAATGGAAAAGTTGACTGATCACTTCCTCATTCCATTGTATAAGTTGATCTTTGAGGAAGAGCCGCCTTGGATGTCACGTAGGGCAATGGAAGCAGTGTCAAAGATAGTAGATTGGTTTGCCTCAACGGATGGCATTTTCCTCGGAGTGTTTGGTGGACAAAAGTCTTTGCATTTTTTACCGAGATATGCCACCGACAAATTAGTCATGCAAGAAGTTGTGTATCATCTCTCCATAGGTTTGTCAGCAGCTTTGCACAAAAAGAAGAAAGCACCTTGGCCCGGTCTTCCTATGCAGATCGGATTGTACGAAATCAAGAATCTCAAAGTTGCAGACACCGAAGGCAAGGCAATAGAGAAATCGCATTTGATTGTTTAGACTTCAACCCGTACGATCTGAGGAATTTTTGCAAAGACCACTGTGTGAAAATTCATTATGAGTGGCTAAGTGCGACCTTTCATAGACCTAAGGAGGAAGCATAGAAGAATTGTTATAATACCTCCAAGTCTCGCAAACCAATCAACTTCACTGGAACATCGCAGGTTACTCCGCAGAAAGAAGTCACTCCAAAGGCAATACCAGCGGACAGGCGTAACCCAGTGCGTGAGAAGGGCAAGAGGAAAGTTTCACTTCAACTCTTTGAATATATTCATAACAATGGTGAAAAACACACATAAGTGGCATAAAAATCACATCTAAGATATCTAGCATATTGTCAAGTCATTTAAGCTATTTGGGCATTAATCTCTTGGCATAGATCTAATTGTTTAATGACTGTCATCTCTGCATAAATAGGTGTAATCAGATCTGATATAACACTAAAATTGCACCATAAGAAGGTTGATTATTTCATAATTACACTTGGCAAGATATTGGGTATCTTATTTGCTCATATTTGGCTCATACATGCTTGTCACTTTTGATCTAGAGTGATTTTACTTACTGTTGTCCTAAAAGTTTTAATAATTGTTCATTTGAATGTGATTGGGACATAAGTGACTTAAGAAATTTCCTTGCTCATGCTCTATAAATCATAATTGTCTTGCAAATTGATTTCTAATTGCTCCAACTACACAAACGTTTGTGGTTTCAATGTGAGTTTTAGAGGTTTATAAAATCACATCTAATTCGCTCATATAAGCACTAAATTAAGAATCAAATATCATTGTGAATGGTAATCTCATATTGACATTGAGATCTGAGTGCTCTTTACTTTAAATCTGTTATGAATCAATATTCATAACACTACGTATATATTCACAAATTAAATAGTAAATTAAATGTTAAATCATTATATGTCAATAATTAATAATTTAATTAATTAAATGTCCATTAATTATGAAAGGACATTATTTATCAAAAGACATGACTTTTAAAAGGAACCTTGTGGCCTATCAACGCCTATAAGGTGAACCGCCCAAGGCATTGTAACCCATGATTCAATATTCAAGTTTAATAAAAAAATATTATAAATTTACAAGTGTAAATGTGACGAAAATATAAGTGCATATGATTGGTTCTCTTGTTCTAGTGGTATCAAAGCCGTTCAACATCCTCCACTTACGTTGTTGTTCGTTGCTCATCTCTGTTGCCCACACCACCCTTACCGTCCTCGTTTTCGACCCTACCTGCCCTCATGCTCGTGCTCTTGTTCAACCGGCCCTCTGCCATCAATCCAATGCCACTGACACCTTTGTCCTGACCACAGCAGACAGCCACGGTCCGTCGTGCCAACACCTCCTCCTTCGACCCCCAACGCTACTTTGCCCCCACTACCAATCCACCTGCAGTCTCCTTTGCGCACGACCTGTTCTGACAAGCCGCCAACCACATTCGTTCGTGCCTATAGCCAGTCAACGTCGCTGCATTCCTGCCGTATCTCCATCGTCGAACCATTCAGCCACACTACACTGTGACCCACGCTACCACCCTACTTATCCTATCGTTGTCAGCACGATCGAATAACTCCATCATTTTTTTGGGACCCGTGGTCAAATGGTGTGACCTCTCAGTCACATTCGGTCCACTATACATAATAACTATATATACATATATATATATATATATATATATATAATATATATATATATATATATGTATATATATATATATAGTTACCAAAAATATAAACAATAAAATGAATATATATTTTTAATTAATTTAAATTAATTTACTATTTTAAAAAAAAAAGGTATTAAAAAAAAAATTGGGTCTACTAAGAAAAAGAAGAATAAAATGGGGAGTAGCAATAACAATGCAAATTCCAGGAAATTTTAGTAGGAAATTAATAGAATGCACCAGCGCCTTGACAAGGTCGAAAAGAAGCAGGAGAAATTTGGAAAAGGCCAAGAGAGAATAATTAGTACTCAAGACCAAATGGCAATTAATATAAAAAAAATAGAGAACAAGATGAGCCAGTTTATGGGAGGAGTCAATCCACCTTTTAATCCCTTAAGCACACAAGAGTCACCACAAAGTCCCAAGACTCTAGAAGCCGAAGTTTTCCCCCAAATCATCAATTTTCGTCGATGCATGAAGTCCCACGAATACCGAATATACAATTCTAAGGAAGTCAATACTATACAAAGTTTCCTGAAAGAGACTACCACAAAATTAAAAGGGAATTACCTAAGTACGATGGTAAGGACCATAAGGGTGCCATTGTGTCGATAAATAAAATGGACGCCATCTTCGGAGTAAACTCGCCAATAGGTGAACAAGAGAAGGCCATGACCGCATCCAACAACCTGGAAGCTGAAGCATATGATTGATTCCTATGATGGTCCAATAGATGTGAAGCTCATTCGTTCAATTGGAAAAAAATTGTAGACGTCGTGCTCAAAAGGTTCCATGACGAAGAAAACGATGATGTTTATGAAAAATTCGTTCACCTCTAACAAAAAGGATTTGTAAACGAATACACCCACGAGTGGGAAGTATTAGCTATAAGAAAAAGGGGATTCTCTGACGAAGAACTGCTAAAAATGTATAGATGTGGGCTTAAAGAGTATATTCTAGAAGAATTAAAACTATATAAACCCAAAACCATTGAAGAAGCTAGACATGCAGCAGTAATTATTGAGCGAAAATATAAGCTCCATAAAACAACATATGCCAATAATGAAAAATCAAACTACTCAAAAGGGAAGTCAAGTAAGTCGTCTTCAGAAAACACTGGTAAGTACATTTCACCACCAATGCACGAAGGAGGAAAACAATAATCAACTTTCGAAAGAAGAAAAGATGGTAAATGTTGGACATGCGGAAATAAATATTCTCCAGGGCACAGATGCACTACGCAAAAACTTTACAACTACAAAGCAAAACAAGAAGAGGAATCTTCGAAGAATAGCTCTGACGAAGAAACCAATGAAGAAAACGAGACAACTGATCCAGATCTAGAAGAAGAAAATATGCCAAGAATTTCTCTGGAAGTTATCACAGACAGCTCAACCATAAACATTAAAGCTTTAAGGACATATTAAGAAGTAGAATGTTATTGTGTTAATAGCTTCAAGGAGTACACACAATTTTATAGATGTCAATGTCGCAAAAAGGTTGAACATTTTTCCCTATCCCGTAGAAGATTTAAAAGTTATGGTGGCAGATTGAAAAAGAATAGATGGAGGAGGGAAGTGCCATAAAGTTAAAATGCAACTAAACGAATACAAAATCGAGTCCAGTTTTTATACAACACCCTTAGGAGGTGTAGATGTCGTCTTAGGAGTACAATGGTTGCAAACACTAGGGACGTATTTTGCAAATCACCAAAAACAATTCATTAAGTTCAAAATGAATGGGAGGAAGTATAAGCTATTTAGATTCCTAGCCCCACCTACCCAAATCATTTATGCTCAGCAAATGAAAAAGCATATTCGCAAGAGAGCTTCGGTATTCGTTACACAATGCCAACAGTTAGAGTTATTGTCGATGGAAGCCATTCACCAACAGTCTGAAATTACATCCCTAATCCAGAAATATGACAAGGTATTTAAAGAATTACTGATGAAATCGCCTCCTGAAAGAAAAATTGAACATACAATTGAAGTCAAACCAGATTTGACACTGGTAAATGTAAAACCATATTGCTACCCCCATCATCATAAAACAAAAATAGGAAGAGTGATACAAGATTTGTTAAAGTGTGGAGAGTCATTACGAAAAGAAGAATTCCATATGCTGCACCAGTAGTATTAGTCAGGAAGAAGGATGGATCCTTCCGGTTGTGTATAGATTACAAAGGATTAAACAAAATCACTACTACACACAAATTCCCATTCCATTCATTGATGAGATGCTAGACGAACTCCATGGCGCCGAACATTTCTCATAATTAGATTTGAGATCAGGCCACTATCAAATTCGAGTGAGATTAGAAGACGTTGAGAACTGCATTCAGAACTCATGAAGGGCACTATGAGTTTAAGGTAATGCCATTTGGTTTAACAAATGCACCAGCCACCTTCCAGGCAACCATGAACGAACTCTTCCACCCATACTTGCGAAAATTTGTATTAGTCTTCTTTGACGATATCCTTGTCTACAGCAAAACGTGGAAGGAGCACCTCAAGCATTTAGAGGAAGTACTTTTTGTATTGGAGAAGAATCAATTTACGCAAAGTTATCAAAATGTACCTTTGGGCAAAAGGAAGTTGAATACCTGGGAGGCTGGGACACGTCATATCCAGAGATGGAATCAAAGTGGACCCTAACAAAATTAAAGTGATTAAAGAATGGTCAAAACCCAAGAACATATCAAAATTGAGAGGATTTCTAGGGTTAACTGGGTATTACAGAAGGTTCATAAAGAACTATGAACAGTTGATTGAGCCACTGACAAACCTGTTAAAAAGGAACGCTTTCCAATGGAATAACCAAGCAGACAAATGCTTCGAGAATCTAAAAAAAGTAATGTCAACCACACTGGTACTGGCAATGCTAGATTTCTCCAAACCATTCATAGTCAAATGTGATGCTTCAGAATTTGGGATTGGAGTAGTATTAATGCAAGACAACCACCCTATAGCCTTCGAAAGCAGGAAGCTTAACAAACGAGAAATCTTGAAATCGACTTACCAAAAGGAGATGCTTGCCATCATACATGCATTAGCTCAATGGCGACAGTACCTGATCAGAAGTAAATTCTCAATTGAAACTGATCACAATAGTCTTCAATTCCTACTTCAACAAAAAACATTATCAACATAACAACAAAAATGGATGGAAAAACTTTCGGCATTCGACCTAGAAATACTACAAAAAAGAGGAAAGGAAAATGTCGTAGCTTATGCACTCTCACGAAAAGATGATGACAACACAACATGCGCCTCCTTGGTAGTTGTTCCTGACTGGTTAGATGAAATACGAACTGAGTATGCCAAGGATTTGGACTGTGGTTCTATGATTGAAAATATCTGTCAATATGCTAACTTTGAATGGAAAAATGACATATTATGGTACAAAAGTAGAATTTATCTAACTCCATCATCCAAATTTAGAATGAAAATTCTAAAACAGTCTCATAGTTCTCCTGCAATTGGGCATGTTGGATTCTTCAAAACCTACTACAACATTCGGTAATCATTCTACTAGAAAGGTATGAGTAAGGAAATCCAAAAGTGTGTTGCTAAATGTGATGTTTGTCAAAGAAATAATAGTGAAAATATTCCAACTCCTGGGTTACTACATCCATTACATATTCCAAATCAAAAATGGGAGAAAATCTCGATGGATTTCATTGAAGGACTACCTATGCCTGATGGTAAGGACAAGATACTTGTCGTAGTAGATAGACTCACCAAACAAGCCCACTTCATCGCAATCAGAAAAAACTGACACAACCAAGCAAATTGCGGAAGTGCTTTGTAAAAACATTTACAAACTACATGGTTTTTCCAAAGTTATTGTCAGTGACAAAGACACAAAATTTAAAGGCAATTTTTGGAAAGATTTCTGCCACGAAGCAGGGATATCTCTCAACATGAATTCGGCTTATCATTCCATATAGATGCTCAAACTGAAGTTGTAAATAAATGTTTGGAAACATATCTTTGTTGTTTTGTCTCCAACAAACAAAACAAATGGTCTCAATGGCTACACCTAGCAGAATGGTGGTACAATACCACCTATCATACTTCAACCAAAATTGTTGAAGAAAATGTAACTAGGTTCAGTATTTACAAATGTAAATTTGATCTTTGTACTTGTCAAGAAAAAGAAAATATTATTTTTGTAAATTATGAGAATGAGTTTCTTGCTCATTCCTTAGGTCTAGGAAAGTCAAAGAGTCAAAGACATCTATAAAGAGCTCTTCTCGAGCATATATGTAAATGAGTCTACCTAGTGACTAGTTTAGCCATCCAAGATCAAGCACAATCCTCTAAGATGAGCACAAAAGAAGTCTACAAGCAAAGTGAGGCAAAAGACAGTCATGTCGGCCTAAAAGAATTAAATCCACTCATGTCGGCTTAAAGAAATAGATGCAACACTTCATGGATATACGTCGGCTTTATACAAGGGACTAACCACTATATATACCTAGTTGGGGTCAGCGTAAAAGTACAGGACATTGGATCATAGAACTTCGGATAACTGAGACTCGGATTCCTTTGAAATCTCGTGGACACAGAATGTGGATTCTCTGAGATTTTCGCATACATTTCTGTAACTTCCGGATGGGCACAATGAGATATATTTTTGGACATCTCTGAAACTACGCAAGAAACCACAGTGTAACCATCTTTGCAGTAACACTCTTGACAGTCACAGATTAAGCATCATTGTGATAAGGATATCTCAATCTCGGCATACTTCCAAACATAGTCATGATCTCGGTGGTAAATTAATGATAGAGATCTAAATACAACGCAGTCACAGTCTTGGCAACTATGTAATGATGATCTCCAAACAATACACTCTCGGCAGACGCAGTCATATTATTGAATAATGAGGATCTTGATGATTACATAATGACACTCTGCCTTTGTATACATATCTCGGCATACACTTTGAAATGATCTCAGTATAGTAGTGATCATGACCTCAATCATAATCTTGGTAAAGACAAGGTGCAACTCTCGTATGTATACATATACATGACAGTATGAAGACCTCGATGACATGAAGATGATCTTAGTAAGAAGCAACAATGATCTAAGTGAAAGGGAAGCTATGGTGCAGAAGTAATAAACTCATTGCTATAATGAATATCTCAGTGAAGGTACAGTAATGATGACCACGATGAAACAATAGTGATGATGATGATCTCATGTTAATTTTAGGTATGTTCTATGCTTAGAGCAATTTATTTCAATTTTCACAGTTAGCTCAATATATTTTCCAGATTAGCAATCACATCAACATTAAAATAAACTGCAGA
Organism: Pinus taeda; assembly: GCA_000404065.3. NCBI lineage: Eukaryota > Viridiplantae > Streptophyta > Pinopsida > Pinales > Pinaceae > Pinus > Pinus taeda. The sequence continues at coordinate 72,221 of APFE031332187.1, forward strand.
TAGAACATAAACATAAATCGCAAAAGACAAGCCAAGACAAGAGGACACAAGATGTAGCGCTAACCAGGGACAAACCCCAATGTGGGGAAACCCTTGATCAATTCTTCTTATATGTTCTTCAACAGTTCAGCAGAGAGAGACAGAGAAAGATAGTATATTTACAACAGAAGTCAACACTTTGACTTATCTAGATAAGAGCATAGATCATCTCTAACAAGATGATACATGAGATCAGTTGACAACATGCTGCTTCAACTAATTCTCCAAGGTGAGTCCACCTATCATTGTGTTGCATCTCATCATCATGCTGCACCTCATCGTTTTGCACCATGTTGCACATGCTTGTTGTCCCATTGTGCCACTGTTGCACAATGTCATGGTTGTCCCGTTGTGCCACTGCTGCGCTATGTCATGGCTGTCCCATTGTGTCACTGTTGCATAATGTCATGGTTGTCCCATTGTGCCATTGTTGCAAAATGTCATGGTTGTCCCGTTGTGCCACTGCTACACTATGTCATGGTTATCCCATTGTGCCATTGTTGCACAATGTTATGGTTGTCCCGTTGTGCTTTGCCATACCATAGCAACACCATGAATTTGTTGCACTAAATACCCATGTACCATACCACTGTGTACAACCACCAATTTGGCTCCCACAAACTGCCCAACAATCTGGCTCAAACTAATCCTCATCTAGGATCCAACACCTACAAGAGATGTCATAGACAACATGCCTTAGCTCCCTGTATTGAGGTCTGATATGTTTGCAGCAAACTAGTTAGGGTTTCCTAAGAGTCCTTGTTAGACCCCTCCAATCAGCTCCTAAGGCCTCCTACAACTGTGGTCTTCCCTTCTAAGTTTGCTGCTCCAACACGTTGTCCTTAAGGCTAATTCCTAGCCCCAAGACTCTCCAACCAGCCCTCTAATTACTTCAGAACAGGCCTCGGTCTCTTGTTGTAGTCGTCGCTGCCCTAGATCACAGGAAGACAACCCTCAAACTCGTCACAAGTAACCCAGATCTCCCTTACACAACTCAGCCCTCCTGCTTGGTTGTGTAGCCCTCAAAACAGTCATGAAAAGGCTACAAACCTAGCCTTTTCTCCTTCGCTGAGGTGCCTACTAACCTGTGGCCTGAACATAAGATCTCTCCAAAATGTGAGTTCTCCTTCTTATGTCTTCTCCAAATCACACTATCCAGAATTTCCTCGGCCTCCCTAATAGCCAGGTTAGGACAACATATAGGATTGTTGTGTCATCCCTTATTACCTAGGGCACCTAACCCTCCTTGACTGCGTGTGTGAGTCTTCTTTAGATTAGCGTAGATAGATCCTTCCTTGACTGCAGCCAGGTGTCATGACCTCTTTAGGACAGCATTTAGATCTCTCCTCCACAGCTGCGTTGAGAGCTAGATCATCCTCCTTAGGACTGGGGCTAGGGCATCCACTTTAGAACTGTGTTTAGGGCTTCCTCCTTAGGGCTACGTTTAGGGCTTCTACTCCTAGATTTCTCTTCCACTAAAACCCAAGACAAGTGGAGAGAAATCAAGAGAGAAATGTGTGTGAAATGACTCTCAAGTCATCTCCTTTTATACTAAGACATTGAGCACATGTGGGTGTTATTTAGTTGCTGGCCGACCTTGACGAATTGTCTTATAACACAAATAAATTCATAACTCCATGAATACTTATCGAAATCGGATGATCTTTAGATGAATCCTACACCTCTCGATGAGAGGGATCCAAGAAAAATATCAGCTGCCATAAATAAGATGACCTGCATGGAGTTTGGCCCTAGTTGCCAATTTTAACACTCCCTCTCAACTAGGGAGAACTCCATCTGTTGATCCATATATCTGACTGTACTATCTCTGCCATCAGTGCCCTACACTGCTTTGCTCTATTGAGCTCTGCTTTACTCTTCTTTGCTGAACCATGAAGAAGAAGAATTGATTGAGAATGTCTCATACCATTCTCTACTGACTCGAAGTCAGTTTTATTGATCCCAGATAAATATCACAAGAGAGTGTCTCAAACCACTCATACTGATCCCAGATCAATGGAGGTCATCCTAGCATAGGGAGTACGATAGATACAATGATGTGTCCATCGATAGTACTACTATGGTCCCTAACGCCATTTCCCTGCTCATTGGCCAGATGAGAGGTACTTCCCATGAGTCCCAGACTACATGGTTAGGATGCCTCGACAGGAGAACCACTCATCCTATCCCTAAGTCACCACGGGGTATCATAGGGGAAGGCTAAGCCATTCACCTTGTACATAGCGCACCATTAGGGGAGGGTGAGTCGCCCTATGGTCACGTGTTGCTCCTGTAAGTACCCCAAGCCCCCCGGAGCTCCCAAAGCTCAATGCATGCAACATGCAGGACCCTGATCAGAAGGTCTCTTAACGACTCCAAGTTGTTCGGGAAAGTCACAAATTTGACCTTTTCCCGGGGCGTAGACAGAATCTCTGTGACCTGTACATCAATCTCAATGTGATGGAGCCTCCTCGCTCATCGACGTACCATATCCCAAATATGGTAGTATTTGATGTCTATATGCTGGAGCAATTATAGAATACAGGATTCCTCAACAATTGAATCCCCCCTAGTTGACACAGAAGATCATAGTGGTATCCATCATGTGTACAAACAACTCATTGAAGAGCTCCTGCAACTAGACAGCTTCACACGAGGTCATACTCATAACTATGTATTCAGTCTCAGCAGAGCTCAAAGCAATCGTCTTCTGCTTCTTGCTCGTCCAGGATATTGAGCAGAACCCAAAGAGAATGAGCATTCAGAAGTGCTCTAGAGATCCTCCACACTGCCTGCACAGTCAGCATTCGAACAATCATGCAGCTTCATATTTCCAGCAGTGTATCTCAATCCATGAGAGATTGTGCCCTGAAGACATCTCAGAAGATTATTGGCACCAATTCGATGAGGCTCAACCATATATGAGCTCATCATACCAACTGCAAATCATATGTCCAAATGGAAGTTAACCAAGAACATCAACGTGAATGAGTTTATGAAACTCAGAGGCATTTCCCAAATCAGGTGCGGCATCACTACCATATAACTTCTGAAAGTTAAGATCCATTGAGGTAGTCGCGGGCTTCTTGTTTGCCATTTCAAATCTGGAATCTAACTCCCTCTTACTTCTGCAAATGAGAGGGTTTGCACCTGTCAGAAATAGGTCGTCCTCATAAGGTGTCGGTATGAGAGGTCTATCATCCACAATCTTCGAGCAATGGTTTGGATCGGCTTCACTCCTAGTGAATCTCAGCTTCATCAGACAGCTATCAATCCTCTCATATTAAGCCCAGGGTGTTTTGCTTCAAGCCATAGATGGCTTTCTTCCACCTGCACACATGAGATTCCCGATCATGAATCTCAAACCGCTCAAGTTATTCCAAACCAGTGGACCTGCTACATGAGGGGAATGGTCCCCTTGTAAGATTTTCCTTCAGTACATCTTAGACATGTACTTTCATGCTCTTCTTGAATTTAGCCATTCCTGTCACCATCTGACTCACATCAGGTAGGTCCCCATAATAAGTAGACCTTCAGTGCTATAGATGAGATGTGACAACTGACATGGTCCCCAATGGACCATCCTGCAACTTGATACAAATTTCCAACCCTGAACCCATGAGTAAAAGCATCTTAGATAATTCTTATTTCAAACACGTACCTTTCCATCGATGAATGCCACCCTGAAACCTTTAACTTCCATTGCCGAAATGGACACCAAGTTCTCTTCTTGCGATCAGGTACATAAAAGTTACCCTCATTCAATTGAGGGGTAATATTTCCTACACCCTTTCCGGGATAGGTGGCATCGGCTCCAAGTATAATCCCACGATTGTTTCCATCTCTACCAAATTAGAGAGAGCACCCTTTTATCCGTTGAAGTGCTTTGGAGCACTACAATCAATAAGCCAAATTCCCAAAGAATCTTAAGGAGAGGGCCAATGCAAGATAACGCTTATTTATCTTATCAGAAACAACATTTCATTCTTCATACCTGGGGTTCCTTGCTTTCTTTGAAGAGTCAGTCGTTTCCTTGATGACCTGTATTACTTGTTATTCCTCCGATGATTAAAGATGTCCCTGGAATGATTGTTATCTTCATCAAGTGATGTGTCCCTGCCATTCAGACACTCCTTCGCATAATGGTCGAGCTTATTACAATCAAGGCATCTGCCTTTCCTTCCACCCTTAGATCCGGACTTCCCAATACAGTGATCTTTTAGGTAGGTCTTCAGAAGCTTCCGCTGCACCATTTTGATAATATTCTTTGCTTCGACCAAGGGTGAATTAGAAGAGGGATGAGGAATCCACTGATCCTATTGTCCTTTCCCAACAATCTTCGGTGATTGCTCTTTCACTCTTGCTTGGGATTTGTCTTCACCTCAACTCTGATACCATGTTAATTTTAGGTATGTTCTATGCTTAGAGCAATTTATTTCAATTTTCACAGTTAGCTCAATATATTTTCCAAATTAGCAATCGCATCAGCATTAAAGTAAACTGCAGATAGAACATAAACATAAATCGCAAAAGACAAGCCAAGACAAGAGGACACAAGATGTAGCGCTAGCTAGGGACAAACCCCAATGTGAGGAAACCCTTGATCAATTCTTCTTATATATTCTTCAATAGTTCAGCAGAGAGAGACAGAGAGAGATAGTACATTTACAACAAAAGTCAACACTTTGACTTATCTAGATAAGAGCATAGATCATCTCTAACAAGATGATACATGAGATCAGTTGAAGACATGTTGCTTCAACTAATTCTCCAAGGTGACTCCTTCACCTATCATTGTGTTGCATCTCGTCATCATGATGCACCTCATCGTGCTGCACCATGCTGCACATGCTTGTTGTCCTATTGTGCCATTGCTACACAATGTCATGGCTGTCCCGTTGTGCCACTGCTGCACTATGTCATGGCTGTCCCATTGTGCCACTGCTGCAGAATGTCATGGCTGCCCCGTTGTGCCACTGCTGCACTATGTCATGGCTGTCCCATTGTGCCATTGTTGCACAATGTTATGGCTGTCCCATTGTATTTTGCCATACCATAGAAGCACCATGAATTTGCTGCACTAAATACCCATGTACCATACCACTGTGTACAGCCACCAATTTGGCTCCCACAGACTGCCCAACAACCTAGTTCAAACTGATCCTCATCTAGGATCCAACACCTACAAGAGATGTCATAGACAACATGCCTTAGCTCACTGTATTGAGGTCTGATATGTTTGCAAAAACTGGTTAGGGCTTCCTAACAGTCCTTGTTAGACCCCTCCAATCAGCTCCTACAGCCTCCTACAACTGCATTCTTCCCTTCTAAGCTTGCTGCTCCAATACGTTGTCCTTAAGGCTAATTCCTAGCCCCAAGACTCTCCAACCAGCCCTCTAATTACTTCAGAACAGGCCTTGGTCTCTTGCTGTAGCTGCCGCTGCCCTAGATCACAAGAAAACAACCCTCAAACTCTTCACAAGCAGCCCAGATCTCCCTTACACAACTCAGCCCTCCTACTTGGTTGTGTAGCCCTCAAAACAGTCATGAAAAGGCTACAAACCTAGCCTTTTCTCCTTCGCTGAGGTGCCTACTAACCTGCGGCCTAAACATAAGATCCCCTCTCCAAAATGCGAGTTCTCCTTCTTATGTCTTCTCCAAATCACATTGTCCAGAATTTCCTTGGCCTCCCTAGCAGCCACGTTAGGACAGCGTATAGGATTGTTGTGTCATCCCTTATTACCTAGGACACCTAACCCTCCTTGACTATGTGTGTGAGTCTTCTTTAGATTAGCGTAGATAGATCCTTCCTTAATTGCGGCTAGGTGTCATGACCTCTTTAGGACAACATTTAGATCTCTCCTCCATAGTTGTGTTGAGAGCTAGATCATCCTCCTTAGGACTACGGCTAGGGCATCCACTTTAGAACTGTGTTTAGGGCTTCCTCCTTAGGACTGCGTTTAGGGCTTCTACTCCAAGATTTCTCTTCCAATAAAACCCAAGACAAGTGGAGAGAAATCAAGAGAGAAGTGTGTGTGAAATGACTCTCAAGTCATCTCCTTTTATACTAAGACATTGAGCACATGTGGGTGTTATTTAGTTGCTGGCCGACCTTGACGAATTGTTTTATAACACAAATAAATTTATAACTCCATGAATACTTATCGGAATCGGATGATTTTTAGATCAATCCTACACCTCTCGATGAGAGGGATCCAAGAAAAATATCAACTGCCATAAATAACATGAACCACATGGACTTTGGCCCTAGTTGTCAATTTTAACATCTCAGCAGTAATAAAGAAGAGTATTGATGTCTTGGAGTGGCTCAGTATGTCAAGAGTCCTGGTCTTGGTGTTTGTCAATCGAAATCTCTATAAGAAGAATTGTGTGCGGGTTTTCCTCTAAAAGAGGGAGAGGTTTTGGCCCTGGCAGAAAGCCATCATCATTTGTTCTTGTCTCTTTGTTTTTGGTAACTATTTGATGAACATAAAGAAGACAAACTCTAATAAGAACAAGTAAAGATTGTGTTAAGAAGATGAACAAAAATACCTCACAAGTAGTTATAAAGTCAGAAGAATCTCATTAACTCTAACTGCCCCTGATTCTTCAACAAAAGTGACCCCCTTCCAAGCCCTATATCGCTATGAACCACCCAAGTGGAAGGATTTTGCACTACATAATTCTAAGGTTCAAGCAGTGAGGAACCACTTAGAAGACAACAAAATAATTATTAATTTTCTAAAAGAAAATTTAACAATGGCACGCAATAGAAAGAAGCTTATGGATTGAAGCTACCAGACAATTGTCGAATCCACAACACATTTCATGTATCAAGCCTCAAAAAAGTACTGGGTCAAAATCAAACAGCTCAAACAAAGATACCTGAGACAGACGAAGAAGGAAGGATCATATTAGAACCTGAGGGCATACTCGCTACCAGAGAGAAAGTACTTCGATCCAAGACTATTAAAGAATCTCTTATCAAATGGAAGAGACTACCAGAAGAAGATTTTTTGTGGGAGGCAAAACGTTTTCGTCAACAACACCCAACCTTACCTATGCTTTGAGGACAAAGCATTTTAAGGGAGAGGCAATGTTATGAATACATATTCATAACACTACATATATAAATATTCACAAATTAAATAGTAAATTAAATGTTAAATCATTAAATGTCAATAATTAATAGTTTAATTAATTAAATGTCCATTAATTATGAAAGGACATTATTTATCAAAAGACATGACTTTTGAAAGGAACCTTGTAGCCTGCCAATGCCTATTAAGGTGAACCACCCAAGGTATTGTAACCCATCATTCAGTATTCAAGTTTAATAAAAAAATATTATAAATTTACAAGTCTAAATGTGAAGAAAATGTTGATTTCGGGTAGCATCGGATGTGTTCTAGCCATGAAAATTGGTGGACAGGCTAAAGCACATGAGATCTCCAAGACCCAGAAATGGTTTGGACAGATTGTACCCGGTTTGGGAGATATTAAAATAATTAATATTTTTAATGGAGTTCGTAAGTCTAAACTTAGGAAAAATAAAATATTAATGGGTATTAATATAAAACTGGGTTAGAAGGTTCCAAAAGTCATGGATCAAGCCAAATCTAATCTTAGCCGTTGATTAGAGATTTAATCTCGGCCGTTGAAGGACCAACTGGAAAAGTATAAGACGAGGTTGAGGGTCAATTAGAGAACACACCAGAGTGATCAGTCATTCGTTTTGCTAGAGCGGGGTTGCTAAGCAAAGTCGAATCAATGATCGACAGCGAGGGGCAATGAGTATTGGGACCAGAGGAAGAGACAGTGCTAAGGGACCAGCGCAGAAGCAGAGAGCGAGAGGCAGCGGCCAGTTTAGGCCACGGAGAGCCCAACAGAGACAACGCAGAGCCCAAAGGGACTGCGTCATCCACGCAGAGGGCGGAGGGAGTGATGCAGAGGGTCCCAGAGGCTGCCCAGTGCCTCAGAGGGCTAACACGGAGAGGTTTGAGGCTGACGCAGAGGCCAGAAGGGACAACACAGAGCTTCAGAGACGTTGTAGAGGGTTTCATTTGACAGGTTTTCTGAATACCTATTTCCAAATAGAGAGGCATTGTTGCCGTGTATTTTTCTTTGTCGGGTGAGCCATTTAGGCACCCAGTTGTACTGAAGGAAATACTACATACTAACAAACCCTCAGAATAGCTGCACCAGTTTTCCCACATTGGGTTTTTCCTGGGACATTTGTCCAAAAATAACGGTGTCACTTGTGTGTTTGTTTTCTTTCAGTTGATGATTTGTAGATGTTATGACTGTATTGTTTATTTCAGTATTTAAATGTTTTAAATAACTTGTTCAGAATTTACAAGTAGAAGCAATAAACCAACAGAATACAGATTAATTTTCTAACAGATAGACTTAGCAAATTCAACATGGTATCAGAGCGTGGTTGCAGATCACAGGAAAGCTGAAGGCATCAGCTGAGCAGAGCATTTGCAACAAATTCAGCTATCCCAATTGACAGAGTTGATCCTTGCAGAAAGCGACAAAGGAAGGGTTCATGCAAAGGGACTGCGTCATTAGTTCGGGCCTGAGAGAAGCCAGCACAGAGGCTGAGGAGGGCAGAAATAGGCTCACGTAGAGGCCAGGAGGGCTGACGCAGTTGGCTGAGGGAGTTGTTTTGCCGGTGCCAGGATTGCACAGAACCAAGAGGCTCAATCCTTCAGTTGCTAGGGCGAAAGGATCTGTGAGCAGTCTGCAGGAGCGAAGCTGGTGGGGTACTGTGGTCAGAACAGTACCTAACAGGGAAAAACCAAGGTAGAGGGAGTTGTTGTCGAGGCGGATTTCTAACCAAAGAGAGGGAGTTGCACAGACGATTAGAGAGGGGCAACTTGACGGTTGGCAGAAGTATTTCCAAGAGGGAAATCGAGACACAGAGGGAGTCTAGAAGAGAACTTCCAGATGAGAAGGAGAGAGACTCGTAGGAGTCGAACCAAGAACTTCTAGGCGGGAAGTAGAGAGACTCAGCAGGAGACGAACCGAGAACTTCCAGGTGGGAAGTAGAGAGACTCGGAGGAATCGATAAAGAAGAGCAGAGAGATGGCCGTAAATGGGTTGAGAGATCAGGACAGACTGGACGGAGCGTCCAACTTTGTGGTCTACAAGGCCAGGGTCTTGCCCATTCTAGACAGACATCGTATCAAGGGATTCGCCCTGAGAGTAATGGCTATCCCAGTTGACCCAGTAGCTAATGAAAAGTACGAGGAGGCAATGGCTAATGCAAAGTGCATCATCCTTGATGGGGTCAAGGATCATGTGGTCGAACATATTACCGAGAAGGAAACGACAAAGGAGATGTGGGACACTTTGAAGACATTATACCAACATACTTCCATGCAAAGGAAGACGCTCCTTGAGAATCAACTAAGGTCATACTAGATGCAAAAGGGGGAGTAGAGAGATCTCTTCCTCGGTCGGTTGAAGGAGATTTGGGACCAACTGACTTCCATAGGGGCCACGCCAGATCAAGAGTTGATGGTGAGGACCGCAATTAACACAGTCTCCCAGTAGTGGGAGACATTTGTCTAGAGCATACTGGGCAGGGCGAGTCTTACAAATTGGGAAGAACTGTGGGCGGCTCTTCGCCAAGAGGAGATCAGACGGCTAACCAAGACGGGAAGTAGCAGCAAAGGAGTCTGGATCAAGAAGGAAGAGGAAGAGGATGCAGCTCTGGCATCTGCGGGAAAGCAGGAGAAGACGAAGAAGAAGGACCTTTCCAAGGTCAAGTGTTCCATTGTGGGGAACTGGGTCACTACGCGAACCAGAATCCGAGGAAGAAGAGTAAGGGAGAGGCTTTTGAATCTAAGGCAGCGCCAGCGAAGGCGAAGAAAGAAGTCGAGGAGGATGATGATTGTGCCATGAGTGCTCATGTGCCACTAGAGAAGAAGTGGGGAGACATTGAGGTGTAGTCAGGATGACTACAAGTGATGAGCAGCAGGATCTTTGTGTTGATTTGGGGTAGCATCGGATGTGCCCTAGCCATTAAAATTGGTGGAGAGGCTAAAGCACATGAGATCTCCAAGACCTAGAAATGGTTTGGGTAGATTCTAACTAGTTTGGGAGATATTAAAATAGTTAATATTTTTAATGGAGTTCCTAAGCCTAAACTTAGGAAAAATAGAATATTAATGGGTATTAAAATAAAACTGGGCTAGAAGGGTCCAAAAGTCATGGATCAAGCCAAATCTAATCTTAGCCATTGATTAGAGATTTAATCTCGACCGTTGATGGACCAACGAGAAAAGTATAAGAGGAGGCTTGAGGATCCATTGGAGAACACACCAAGTTGATTAAGAATTTGATTTTCTAGGCAGGGTTTGTTGAGGAAATCGAGTGAGTAATCTGAGTTGAAGCTGAGAGGCAGTGAATACACAGCAGAGAGGCAGAGTTAGTACTAGGAGGATCAGCGTAGAGCTGGGGGAGGTTGACGCAGAGACAACTAGAGGCCACGCAGAGGCTCCAGAAGCTGACGCAGAGGCCAGATAGGCTGATGCAGGGCCTAGAGGCAACGCTGGAGGATTTCATGGGACAGACTGGGAGATGGAGAGCCGGATAGGGTGACGCAGTCCCTATCAGAGTGACGCATAGCAGTAGAAGTTGCATTGTTGTTGTGGGATCGTTCATTCGATGATTTAGTCAGAATATCTATCCCCGACTGAGAAGAACTACTGCCAAGGGCATTCTCTGTTAGGTGAGCCATTTCTAGAACCCAGTTTGTATTCTGAAACTGCATAATAATAAAAACCTCTGAATAGCTGCATCGGTTTTCCCGCATTAGGTTTTTCCAAGGATATTAGTCCAAAACAACGGTGTCACTTATGTGCTTGTTTACTTTCGATTGATGATCTGTATGTGTTGATACTGTACTTGTATTTATTTTCAGTATTTACATGGTAAATAACTTGTTAAGTAATTGAACTAGTAGGAAGAAATAAATCAGATAGTACAGGAAGAATTTCTAACAGGTTAAACTTAGAAATTCCAACACCTTGAGGTACCCAACCTCATGGATTATGCCTTTGCTACGAGAGTCTCGAAGAGGAGTAGAAGGACTGGCAGATGTCGGTAGAGACGGATGCGGATGAAGCGGCAGAGAGTGCTATAGTGCAGGAGTCCCCAGACAGCACGAGGCTAGCAGGTTGCAACAGTGCTAGAGGCACGGAGAGTATTGCACCAGTGTAGGATGGCACAAAGAGGTGTGCAACGGTGTGAGATGCAAGGTGTTGTTGCAGCAGCGCAGAGGTCAGTAGAGGGAACACTTGTTAGCGGCAGAGGAAGCTTCAACATCACGAGTGTTTCTAGCTTGACAGGGATGTCAGAAGTTGGGTGGATCAGTTACTTACTTCTCAGTAACTGAGTTGCAGTGCAGTAGCAGTATGCAGCAGCATGATGCAGCATGATGAGAGGGGGTTGCAGTGCAGTAGCACGATGCAACATGATGAGAGGGGATTGCAGTGCAGATGCAATGCTGGGAGGATGGACAGCAGCAGCACAAATGCAGAGGGAGTTGTCGTACAGATGCAGCAATGGTAGTGGCAGGGCCATGAGCAACAGTATAGGATGTAGCCGTGTAGAGGATGTTGGGCGGGGAGGCCTAGCATCAGCACAAGTACCGGTGCCAAATAATCAGAGTGATGCTCAGTGTGGAGTATTACTAGAGCACAGTCCTCGCTAAGAGGGAGAGTTGATTTGGGGTAGCATCAGATGTGCTCTAGCCATGAAAATTGGTGGAGAGGCTAAAGCACATGAGATCTCCAAGACCGAGAACTAGTTTGGATAGATTGTACTCGGTTTGGGAGATATTAAAATAGTTAATACTTTTAATGGAGTTCCTAAGTCTAAACTTAGGAAAAAGAAAATATTAATGGGTATTAATATAAAACTGGGTTAGAAGGTTCCAAAAGTCATGGATCAAGCCAAATCTAATCTTAGTCGTTGATCAGAGATTTAATCTCGGGCGTTGAAGGACCAATAGAAAAAGTATAAGATGAGGCTTGAGGGTCAATTGGAGAACACACCAGAGTGATCAGTCATTCGTTTTGCTAGAGTGGGGTTCCTAAGCAAAGCCGAATCAGTGATCAACAGCGAGGGGCAGTGAGTACTGGGCAAAGAGGCAGAGACAGTGCCAAGACACCAATGCGAAAGCAGAGAGCGAGAGGCAGCAGCCAGTTCAGGCCACGCAGAGCCCAGGAGAGACAACGCAGAGCCCAGAGGGACTGCGTCATCCACGCAAAGGGCAGAGGGAGTGACGCAGAGGGTCCCAGAGACTGCGCAGTGCCTCAGAGGGCTCACACAGAGAGGTTTGAGGTTGACGTAGAGGCCAGAAGGGACAGCGCAGAGCTCCAAAGACGTTGGAGAGGGTTTCGTTGAACAAGTTTTCTGAATCCCTGTTTCCAAATAGAGAGGCATTGCTGCCGTGTATTTTCTTTGTTGGGTGATGCGGGAGCACTCAACAATAAAGCAAACAAAGGTAACAAAGGTGGACCAGAGGATCAGAACAAAAGAAAAGCGTGATTTAAAGCAGAAAAATAGATTTAAAAAGGATAAAGCAGATTTAAAGCGTGCATGCATGAAGCTTTTGTGGAGAAAATCAAGAGAGGATAAGATTGATCCTTACTAAAATTCTTATATAAATGTATAGTGTGATAGGGTGTGGGACAGACATCTTAATTTGTGAGGAAATTTGTGAGTGAAAAATGTAGTTGAGCGTGAGCTCGATTCTAAGGCTGAAATGCCTTACATGTAACCGTGTTGTATTATTCATATTATAATATATGTGTGTGTCTGTATTTATGTGTGTTTTGGCTATGTAATATGAGGGATATATGTCTTCCGCACAGTTCATTTTTGTATGGATGAATAAAAAGGTTTGGATGTGCTTTAAATTAACGGTGTGTGGACTGTTGTTTTTATGATATGTATGCCTGTAGGATTCGATGGGAAGCAGCGGCACTTACATTTGAATGCTGTGTTAATTAACGGTACCGTGGCAGTTGAACAACCGTATACATGCAGCGGAAGATTGAGTGGGCCATAACCCACAGGTCCAGGATCTTAGTTTTTTAAAGAAATTGGGATTTTGGGCAACCCCCAAATTCTCAGTTTCATCATTGGGTGAGTCGGTTAGGCACCCAATTGTACTCAAGGAAATACTGCATAATAATAAACCCTCATAATAGCTGCACCGGTTTCCCGCATTGGGTTTTTCTTGGGACATTTGTCCAAAAATAACGGTGTCACTTGTGTGTTTGTTGTCTTTCAGCTAATGACTTGTAGATGTTATGACTGTATTCTGTTTATTTCGGTATTTAAATGTTTTAAATAACTTGTTCATAATTTACAAGTAGAAGAAATAAACCAACAGAATACTAATTAATTTTCTAACAAATAGACTTAGAAAATTCAACATGGTATCAGAGCGGGGTTGCAGATCACAGGAAAGCTGAAGGCATCAGCTGAGCAGAGTATTTGCAGCAGATTCAGCTATCCCGAGTGACAGAGTTGGTCCTCGCAGAAAGCAACAGAGGAAGGGTTCACGCAGAGGGACTGCGTCATCAGTTCGGGCCTGAGAGAGGCCAGCGCAGAGGCTAAGGAGGGCAGAACAGGCTCATGCAGAGGCCAGCAGAGCTTACGCAGTTGGCTGAGGGAGTTGTTCTTCCAATGCCGGGATTGCGCAAAGCCAAGAGGCTCAATCCTTCAGTTGCTGGGGCGAAGGAAGCTGTGGGCAGTTTGCAGGAGCAAAGCTGGTGGGGTACTGTGGTCAGAACAGTACCTAACAGCGCAAAACCAAGGTAGAGGGAGTTGTTGTCGAGGCGGATTTCTAGCCAAGGAATCCGGATCAATGTTGCAGTTGCACAAACGATTGGAGAGGTGCAACTTGACGGTTGGCAGAAGTATTTCCAAGAGGGAAATCGAGACTCAAAGGGAGTCTAGAAGAGAACTTCCAGATGGGAAGCAGAGAGACTCAGAGGAGTCAAACCGAGAACTTCCAGACGGGAAGGAGAGAGACTTAGCAAGAGTCGAACCGAGAACTTCCGGGCGGGAAGTAGAGAGACTCGGAGAAGTCAATAGAGAAGAGCAGAGAGATGGCCATGAATGGGCTGAGAGATCAGGACAGGCTGGATGGAGTGTCCAACTTTGTGGTTTGCAAGGCCAGGGTCTTGTCCATTCTAGATAGACATCATATCAAGGGATTCACCCTGAGAGTAATGGCTATCCCAATTGACCCGGTAGCTAATGAAAGGTACGAGGAGGCAATGGCTAAGGCAAAGTGCATCATCCTTGATGGCGTCAAGGATCATGTGGTCCAACATATTGACGAAAAGGAAACGGCAAAGGAGATGTGGGACACTTTGAAGACATTGTACCAACATACTTTTGTGCAGAGGAAGATGCTCCTTGAGAATCAGCGAAGGTCATACCAGATGCATAAGGGGGAGAAGATAGATCTCTTCCTCGGTCGGTTGAAGGAGATCCGAGACCAACTAACTTCCATAGGGGCCACGCTGGATCAGGAGTTGATGGTGAGGACCACACTTAACGCAGTCTCTGAGTGGGAGGAATTTGTCCAGAGCATATTGGGCAGGGCGAGTCTTCCAAATTGAAAAGAACTGTGGGCGGCTCTTCGCCAAGAGGAGATCAGACGACTAACCAAGACGGGAAGTAGCAGCAAAGGAGACTTGATCAAGAAGGAAGAGGAAGAGGATGCAGCTTTGGCATCTACGGAAAGCAGGAGAAGAGGAAGAAGAAGGACCTCTCCAAGGTCAAGTGCTTCCATTGTGGGGAACTGGGTCACTACGCGAACTAGTGTCCGAGGAAGAAGAGTAAGGGAGAGGCTTCTGACTCTAAGGCAGCACTAGCAAAGGTGGAGAAAGAAGTCGAGGAGGATGACGATTGTGCCATGAGTGGTCATGTGCCACTAGAGAAGAAGTGGGGAGACATCGAGCTGTAGTCAAGATGACTACAAGCGATGAGGGGCAGGATCCTTGTGTTGATTTGGGGTAGCATCGGATGTGCCCTAGCCATGAAAATTGGTGGAGAAGCTAAAGCACATGAGATCTCCAAGACCGAGATATGGTTTGGGTAGATTCTAACTAGTTTGGGAGATATTAAAATAATTAATATTTTTAATGGAGTTCCTAAGTCTAAACTTAGGAAAAATAAAATATTAATGGGTATTAAAATAAAACTGAGTTAGAATGGTCCAAAAGTCACGGATCAAGCCAAATCTAATCTTAGTCGTTGATTAGAGATTTAATCTCGACTGTTGATGGACCAACGAGAAAAGTATAAGAGGAGGCTCGAAGGTCAGTTGGAGAACACACCAAGTTGATTAAGAATTCGATTTTTTGGGGCAAGTTTTGTTGAGGAAATCGAGTGTGTAATCTGAGTTGTAGCTGAGAGGCAGTGAATACATAGCAGAGAGGCAGAGTTAGTACTAGGAGGATCAGTGCAGAGCCGGGAGAGGTTGACGCAGAGGCAGCTAGAGGCCACGCAGAGGCATCTAGAGGCCATGCAGAGGCAGCCAAGAGTTGCATAGAGCCAGAGAGGCCAAGGTGTGAGACGCAGAGGGTCTAGGGGTTGACGCAGAGGCTCCGGAAGCTGACGCAGAGGCAAGATAGGCTGACGCAGGGCCTAGAGGCAGCATTGGAGGACTTTGTGGGACATACTGGGAGCTGGAGAGACGAATAGGGTGACGCAGTCCCTATCAGAGTGACACAGAACAGTAGAAGTTGCATTGTTGTTGTGGGATCGTTCATTCGGTGATTTAGTCAGAATATCTGTCTCCGACTGACAGGTACTACTGCCGAGGGCATTCTCTATTGGGTGAGCCATTTCTGGCACCCAAGTTGTATTTTGAAACTGCATAATAATAAAACCCTCAGAATCACTGCATCGGTTTTCCCGCATTGGGTTTTTCCAGGGACATTAGTCCAAAAAAAACGGTGTCACTTGTGTGCTTGTTTACTTTCGGTTGATGATATGTATGTGTTGATACTGTACATGTATTTATTTTCAATATTTACATGGTAAATAACTTGTTAAGTAATTGAACAAGTAGGAAGAAATAAATTAGATCGTACAAGAAGAATTTCTAACGGGTTAAACTTAGAAATTCCAACACCTTGAGGTACCCAACCTCTTGGATTATACCTTTGCTACAGGAGCCCCGAAGAGGAGTAGAAGGACTGGCGATGTCGATGGAGACGGATGTTGATGAAGCGGCAGAGAGTGCTACAAAGCAGGAGTCCCCGAACAACGTGAGGCTAGCAGGTTGCAACAATGCGAGAGGCACGAAGAGTGTTGCACCAGTGTAGGATGGCACAAAGAGGTGTGCAACGGTGTGAGATGCAGGGAGTTGTTGCAGCAGCGCAGAGGTCAATAGAGGGAGCACTTGTTAGCGGCAGAGAGAGCTTCAACATCGAGAGTGTTTCTAGCTTGACAAGGATGTCAGAAATTGGGTGGATCAGTTACTTACTTCTCAGTAACTGAGTTGCAGTGCAATAGCACGATGCAGCATGATGAGAGGGTGTTGCAGTGCAGATGCAGTGCTGGGAGGATGGACCAGCAACAGCACAGATGCAGAGGGAGTTGTCGTACGAATGCAACAGTGGCAATGGCAGGGCAATGAGCAGCAGTATAGGATGCAGCAGTGCAAAGGATGTTGGGCAGGGAGGCCTAGCATCAGCACAAGTACCGGTGCCAAATAATCAGAGTGACACTCAGTGTGGAGTATTACTAGAGCACAGTCCTCACTAAGAGGGAGAGTTGATTTGGAGTAGCATCAGATGTGCTCCAGCCATGAAAATTGGTGGAGAAGTTAAAGCACATGAGATCTCCATGACCCAGAAATGGTTTGGACAAATTGTACTCGGTTTGGGAGATATTAAAATAATTAATACTTTTAATGGAGTTCCTAAGTCTAAACTTAGGAAAAATAAATCATTAATGGGTATTAATATAAAACTGGGTTAGAAGGTTCCAAAAGTCATGGATCAAGCCAAATCTAATCTTAGTCGTTGATTAGAGATTTAATCTCAGGCATTGAAGGACCAACAGAAAAAGTATAAGACGAGGCTTGAGGGTCAGTTGGAGAACACACCAGAGTGATCAGTCATTCGTTTTGCTAGAGCAAGGTTCCTAAGCAAAGTCGAATCAGCGATCAACAGCGAGGGGCAGTGAGTATTGGGCAAATAGGCAGAGACAGTGCCAAGAGACCAACACGGAAGCAGAGAGCGAGAGGTAGCATCCAGTTCAAGCCATGCAGAGCCCAACAGAGACAACACAGAGCCCAGAGGGACTGCGTCATCCACGTAGAGGGCAGAGGGAGCGAGGCAGAGGGTCCCAGAGGTTGCGCAGTGCCTCAGAGGGCTGATGCAGAGAGGTTTGAGGCTAACACAGAGGCCAAAAGGGCCAGCGCAGAGCGTCAGAGGCACTGGAGAGGGTTTCGTGGGACAGGTTTTCTGAATCCCTGTTTCTGAATAGAGAGGCATTGTTGCCGTGTATTTTTCTCTGTCGGGTGAGCCTGTTAGGCACCTAGTTGTACTCAAGGAAACATTGCATAATAATAAACCCTCAGAATAGCTGCACTGGTTTTCCCGCATTGGGTTTTTCCGGGGACATTTGTCCAAAAATAACAATGTCACTTGTGTGTTTGTTTTCTTTCAGCTGATGATCTGTAGATGTTATGACTGATTGTGTTTATTTCAATATTTAAATATTGTAAATAACTCGTTCAAAATTTATAAGTAGAAGAATTAAACCAGCAAAATAAAATTAATTTTCTAATGGATAGACTTAGAAAATTCAACAGAAAATACAAGTGCATATGATTGGTTCTCTTGTTCCAAAGTCTTTGAGTTAGCATTGAAGTATCTTGTTTCTCTTAAGTGGCAATCTAATTGGCAAATTAGTACTCTCACATGGTCATGCTTGTTTTAATATTGATATCCATTTGTGAATGATAAATACACATTGGTATTGAAATTCTAAGTGTCCTTGGTTCTAATCTATTCGAGCATCTCTTGATTTTTGGCATTAAGTAATATTGGCATAAGATCATCATTGGCATTTACTTTGTTGAAATATCTTGGAAGATTTCAAATTGTCTCAAGTAATTGTCATTATTGACTCATTGAGGTGGATAAGTTCTCTAAATTGCTATCATTTACATTGGTTAAGCATCTTGTGGAAGATAATTTTATCTTAAGCACTTGGGTTGAAGAAATCTATTGTTTAATATTGGCACTTGATAATTTGGCACATTCTTGGTGTTAAGATTGTCTTTCCATTTATTGTTAAGTACTCTTGTCATAAAGCTAATTATAACTAAAGTACTTAAACATTAAGCAATCTTAACCTAAGAAATAACTCATACACGTTACACAAGAATTCTAAGTCTAGTTGCAATAATAACTTACCTCCAAGCATAAGCTTGGTTGATAGACTTTTTAGGGCCACCCTTCTCATCTAGCTTGAGGGGCTTAGCAACTCTTTAGTTGTTAAAACGATGACCTTACAGTCGTCAAAGCCATAGTCTCTGCAGTGTTGGAGGCATCGGGTGGTTAGAGCCTAACAGAAGGTATCATTAATCAAACCATTGCTTGGTTCCTGTTGGCCTCTTTCACACAACCTACTTTGGAGACTAGCTTAAAAATAGTTAAGGGGAAGGTTATACTTAGAATAGGCATATAATTAAAAGTAACCAAGATCCTTGCATCACACCTAGGTCTTAAGATTTGCATTGCATATAAGTTATTGAAGCATCTAAGCAACAATTGTCCATCCGGTTACTTGGTATATAATTAATAATAAGCAAGAACTTGACTCCATAAGGCACTGGTCCCATATTCAAATCTAATCTAATCTAATCTTTAAATCTTGCTAAAATTAACCAGGTAGCTAGGCCACTCAATCGTGTCTCTCGGACTTGTTGGTTGCCAACTTGTCTTCCATCTTGACATTTCCATAGGGAGTGCCACCCATAGTCTGCTATTGGGAGGCAATTAGAATGGAGAGGTCAAGGATCAGGGTGACAGCCCCCGACCTGAGTCGTTATCGCAGTGCCTATACAATCTTAGCGACAACAGGAATCATTATGGAATTTCTTATGGAGGAGTATTATAATGATGAGGATAAACCAATTTGGCATTTCTTCCTAGGGTGCACTTCATATGGAGGATATTTTATATTCAATAGTTGCTTTAAGTAGTTACACGGCACAGTCTCTAGGGAACACCTGTCCTAGGTGATCCTTCATCATTCTTGCATGGATATTTCAGCTACATTTGGCAATATTTCAACTATCTTGGAGATTCCAGTCCCTGTTTGACTTGGCACAAATATATTATTTTATTGGAGATTGTTAGGAGGGCCACATGTGGCACATTGCATGCATTCACTTGGTCTTCTTACTATTCTTGGATCTTCATCTTGGAGGGCACACATGGAGATATTGTATTATTTGTTGAAGTTGTAGCATACTCAAAACTCTAGTTCTTCCTTCTCGTATTAAGGTTATCTTGCTGGAGGTTACAGCCACTCCATTATTTTATTATTTGTTTGATTTTTCCTATGGACAGTAGGAGGATTATTTTATTGTTACGCCAATTCATGGTTATCCTTAGTGGTGCACCCCCCCCCCCTTTTGGAACCTTTCCCTACATTCTAGTGGATATTTGATGGGATGACCTCCATCGGAGAGAGGAGAAACTAGTGATCATAGTTGACAAGTCAACTTTGATGAGTGAGGATCTAGCTAACTATAAATTTTATTCTAAGAGAGAATAAGCTCATTCTATATAAAGAGGAGTTTCTCTCCATTTCATGTGATTTGTGAGTTGGGAATTAAGAGTTAGATAAGTGATGAAGTATTGGAGTTTAGGAGTTGAAACTTGATGGGGCTCCCTTGTACTATTAGGATCGATAACTAATGAAGACAATAGGTGTCGCTTACTATTTAGTGCAAGTTTTAATGCATTCATTGTTGTGAAATTATATAGAAATCTTCTTGCTTTTCAATCTAAATATAAAGGCCCAATTATTTTATTTAGGAGTAAAATCAATGTGAGGAGGTTTCTCTCTCAATTTGCTGTTTTATTTTTCTTTATTGCCATTCTTCTAATAAACTATTTGAAGATTTGTAAAAAAAATCATAAATAATACAATACTTTTATAATTTGTCGATGAGTTATACCTTCTAGGGCCCTTCAAGATTCATTTCCATATAAATATTTGGCAAGCACGCTAAGGGTAATTGTAAAAAAAATAGTTCCTTTGACTTGAGTTCATATAATTAAAAAGGTGAATGTATCAAAATAGATTTTTCACCATGAGGTGGTTGCAGATGGAAAACAACCATTTCACGAAATTTCCATGAGTTGTGCCATGAAGTTTCCTCCAAACACCACAAATGAATGCCATAGACGAGTTATCATCTCAACGCTTAAAATTTATCCATTAAAGTTCATAATATTTGCTAAATTTAAAAACAAAAATACAGAAAAAAAACAAAACAAAACAAAAAAGATTCAAAAGAAACAGTGAAATCGAAAAATAAGATGGTACTTACATTGGAACATGAGTGTGATATGACATAACAAGAGGAACACACAACAGTTTGGCAATTATGAGGGCACCAAACACCTGAAAAAGTCTCACATAGTCAGTTCAAGTATATTGTTTTCCCCATAGAAACTAGCCAAGCAGCTGAGATAGTAATAGAACACATAATACTTACCATAATTCCTGGGGATGATGCATGTACAATATCAGGCTTAAATTTTGCAACCTCCCAAATAATTCGTGGACTCAAAGCCAGGGACAGAGGAACGTTTGAATACCAAGGACAAGGAAAACTGGACGAGTGCAGAATTAAAAACAAAGGCACAAGGAAAGCACTCAGTATGTCAGATTCGCATCTAAAACCTACGAACTAAAATCGGCATTGCAGAGAAACGTGAATCTCAACTGTATAGTGCAAACATATCAACACATTAAATAATGTTGCTGCTATGAGTCAAATATTTTTCTAAAAGCTCAAAGCAAATCGAGGTTCTAAAATGGAATGCATAGAAAAGACAATGTAAAGTAAAAAAGAACAGCATAGAGATAGTAAAGACACTTTTTTATTTAAATCTTAGCAGACATAAGCAAGCATACACGAAGGAAATAAAGAAATAGAATAATATGCAGCAAGTTCATTTTGATAATGGTAGCACAGCCCAACACTTGAAAATGATTCACGTGTAAAGGAAAACATTTTTTGAGAAAAAAGTTGGTACCAAATGTAATAGGTTGAAACTTGACGACCAAAATTCAGAGTATAAAATGTTTTATTATTGGGAATCGCAAAGGCTAAATATCTGAAATAGCAACCTCACGTTATGTCTTGGATTAAATTCATACACATTCATTCCAATAGAGTCCTGTTGCATAGGCTTTTTGGCATAGCGTAAACATTAAGTGATCAAAGTTGACTTTGACTTCAATGTAATGAACTAATTAGTTGTCTTGGAGAATAAAATAAGGATGATGGAAATTCTATGTAAGAAGACCTTGCATTGTCTAATGGGTGTAATGGTTAAGTGAGTAGTGGTCCATCTTAAAGATGGTTGTTGTGAGCCAGCTAGTGATTTTTCTTAATGATGGTGGTTGTGAGTTGGCTAACGTTTGAGTGGAGTTTGAGTCCTATATAAAGGATGCACCAGAAATCAAAAATGTGTAACTGAGGATGATTATGGGTGTACTGAAGTTGATTGTGTTGCTGGATCGTCCTAGGATGTTCCAGGTGGGACATGGGACAGTGTTGAGTGAGACTGAGTTGAGACAGAGATGAGACCTGGGACATGGCCCACTGTAATGTATTTTTATGTACAATGAAAACACATTTCCAGAGTGAGTTTCTCCCTGTACAAGGGTTTCCCATTATAAATCTGTGTTCATGTGATGTTTATGGTTCTGTCCATTGTAAAATTCCTGTGCTACGTGGTGGTTATTTTGTTAAATGGCTGTGTTAAGTTAATGCTAGGGTTGGACATGTTACCCCTCTTTCAGCAAGGGTACTCCAGAACCTTTTGACCAATGCCTTCTAGCCCTGTAAAGCCATGTGGGTTTGTGTTATTTGTGAAAGTGACACTTAGATCCCCATTAGTGTGGATAGCCATGACTACTCCCAGTCTTGTTTATTTCATGATATGTCTGTCTTTGTCGCATTGCTGACTTCCCCCTGGTGGGTAGTAACTCCATGCCTTGATAGGTATTCTCATACCCTGGGATAGTGTTGCAGGTATCATGGATTCGGCATTACTAGGACTCATGGCCTATGGGAGCACTTGTGTCAATAAAGCCTTGTAAGAGTAATCACCATATGTAATTTTCCTTGACCCTATCTCTTCTAATCCCAGTGCACCCCCCTACCCCACTTGTGCCATGTGTCTTGTGTATTTCACAATCCCCTTTGACCTTGGCTATGCATCCTAATAGTCATTTTACCCAGTGTTGATAATATCGGTATCGGGAAAATATCGGCGAGGGTCTAGAAAATATCTTATCGGCAAAATATCGGCAAATATCGGCAAGCATAAAAAATAATTTTTTCAAATTTTTAAATATAGCCGATATTTTCATATAAAATATCGCGATATTTTGCCGATATTTTCCGATATTTGCCGATATTTTCAAAACAGAAAATATCGCGATATTTTCTCGGCGATATATCGTTTTGCCGAAAATATCGCGATATTTTCGAATATCGCCGATATTATCAACAGTGATTTTACCCACCAAAGTGGGTGACCCTATAGGAGAATTTTTTCCTCCCACTATTCACATCCAACCAGCCAGCCATGCAACCCCTGAAAACCACCACTAGCTGATGACAGTGCTATTTTATCTCCGTCACCTGCATCGGTCATATACTTTCTCACCCATCCAGCAAGAGCACATGGACAAAGGTGGGCTTCCGATGAGAATGTACTTTATTAATTTTGCAATTGAGTGCTTATGTTTGTTTGTATTTGGGCTTTTGATATGGATTATAGCGTGATTTGGAAGAAAGAGGGGTTTTGACCGTAATCTTGTTCCCTCACCTTAAATGGGGAGTTATTTTTTTATCCTAGTCCAATGGGACCTCCCTTGATACATTATAGTGGTGTGGGCCATGTCCTAGGTCCCATCTCTGTCTCAACTCAGTGTCATTCAACACTGTCCCATGATCCCCTAACTTGATTA
Source organism: Pinus taeda (assembly GCA_000404065.3). Classification (NCBI taxonomy): domain Eukaryota; kingdom Viridiplantae; phylum Streptophyta; class Pinopsida; order Pinales; family Pinaceae; genus Pinus; species Pinus taeda. The sequence continues at coordinate 95,540 of APFE031332187.1, forward strand.
ACAACCAAAAATCATACATAATTGATTCAAATAGTAATCTAAGACAACTTAGATTTCTTGCGAAAAATTTCATCTATTATAGCAACTGGAAATTATTCTCCTAATTGTAAATTAAATTATGTAGTTTATTGGCTACGGAAAACAATGAATAAAATCACAACTGCAATTTTCACCATAAAAATACCGCGGAAATAAAATACTGGAAACTAAGAAATTCTATCATACATGTAAGAATTTTGACACAATTATTTTTCGACAATTGTCCCCAGAAAAACCCAATGTGGGAAAACCGGTGTAGCAGATGAGGGTTTTATTATTATTCTTCATCAGCAATTCTATGTACAATAATTTAGATGCTCTACTAGCAATCTAACCTGAGTACTGGCAAAATTATTGTGAAAATTTTCTTTCACCCCACAACTAATTTTTGCCACTGAAATTGCCTCTCTAGCCACACGTTGGACCTTCTATGTCACCTTCTACGCAGTGCTTGCACAAAGCCTCTGGGGATTTTAGCATTCCTCTCACTGCCTCTTCCGAAGACTAGAAAAGTTGCTAACCTCCTCTACCACCTGCTACTCACCCTCCGGCTCTATCTTCTCTGCTGAATCTCTATCACTGAGAAAATCGAATAGCTTGGGCAACTGAGTATCTGCATTGTGGTGTATTCTCCATCACCATATCGATCCCTTCTTATTTCTTCCTGTTGGGACTCCAACGGCCAAGATTAAATCTTAATCGATGGCTCAAATCATTTTTGGATCGATCCGTGTGAGTTTCTAGATGATTTTCACCTTATCTTAATTAATACTGATTAATTAACCATATTCCCTAAATTTAGGCTTAGGAAATATTTAAAAAAAAGGCTAATAATCTAATTGAGACACTTCTAGGTGGAATTTCCATAAACAATTTTTGGGTTTTGGATATCTCATGTATTCTAGCCTCTCCACCAAATTTCATGGCTAGAGCCTAGAACACATCCGATGCTACAAAAAATAACATTCCTTACCTTTGATAACCTAGTTGCTATTAAGAAAGCCCCCCTTGTGTTGGATTACCCAACTTGAAGTGAGGCAAGTAGTTTTTGAGGTGACATTGACAATTCCTCCGAGTTACACTTGAGCTTAGGACCTAGTGAATGCTTTGCACTAAGGGATGTAAGTTATAGGTGATAACAAAGACCATGCAAAACAACCCCAACCCCTCCACATGACACCAACATCATACATCAACACACCAAATCACTAGGAAACATCAACATCATTAAACATATGCCTCCTAGCCCCATAGGGGGGAGCTAGAGCCATCATCCATTAACAAGATGTAGTATATCCAAAATAAACAAGTACACCATAACCACATCAAAATAAGATAGCATGCTCCAAGATACAAACAATTACAACCAAGGGATGATCAACAAGGCAAGAACATGAGAGAAGACCACCAAATTAGCAAGCACAAACATCCAACCAAGGAGAAGTGAGATGCCCCCAAACCAAAAACCTCTAAGGACAAGGATAAGAAGCTCAGTGGAAGTGTATTTGCCCCAAGTCAATGCAAAAGTTCCAAGGAACCAACAATAAATTTCCATCAATCTGAGGATAGTCACAAACTGAAACCTCCTAACATATGAGGTGTAACATGTTCCTATCTCCCCTCCAAAGCAATGTGTTACTCCATGGCCACTACACCTATACCACTCCCTAAACCCAAGCATCGTCGAGTCAAGTACAACGCTCCATCTGAACAATCCAAGTGTGACCATGCTATCTAGGACTGAATGCCCTCCTTGAAAATGCCTAACACTCCTCCAAAGTGTGGCATCCTCGAGCAAGCAACTCAACCTTCATGTGACCTGTTGCCGCAAAATCTAGTAGGCCTTGGAGAGGGGTACACTACAAGGCTATTACTAGACCAAGAGACAACAATGGGGTAGTGGCTCACTATCACCGCAGACAGAAACCCCCTGCTATTTATGGACTTTCACCAATTGGAGAAGTCCCAATATGAGGTCACCTATGATGGATATTCTAAGTACAAAAGGATGTGATGATCAAAAGGCTTCTAAGGGAAAAGCTCAACTTAAGTATAAGGTTCCAATCACCAAATGGAGGCAAATCACTTTTCCAAGAGAGGTTGAATTTATGAGGCACAAGGCCTAGGGTCTGATTAGTAGGTTAAGTGTAGGGATGGCCCAAGGTCAAGGCAAGGAGAAAAGGTTTTCAACAAGATAAAGGCACATGAAACCCTCACATAAGCCCCTAAGTTGAAGCAACACCAAACTAGGGTTTACTCAGGGAAAAACAACTAGGTAATAAAGTTTATGGATAAAATTGAAGTGAATACCTACCAAGAGGGTTGATTTTCAGGCAACCAACTATATTGTTGGCATTTAGACTCTCCAATCCCAAAAATCCTTCTTCACTAGAAATTCTCACCAAGCCTTAGCTTGGACGCTTAGCCCTATAGGGGCTGAATTATGTTGAAGTTTCTAAGTCTAACAATTAGAAACCCTCCATGTACTTTCTAATTTATTCCTTCCTACTTGTTCTGATTAATTAACAAGTTATTTACCATGTAAATACTGAAAATAAACACAAGTACATGCTCAACACATTACAAATCATCAACTGAAGGAAACAGAAACAAGCACACAAATGACACCGTTATTTTTGGACTAATGTCCCTGGAAAAACCCAATGCGGGAAAACCAGTGCACCTATCTAAGGGTTTGATTTATTAAGCAGTTTCCGAATACAATCTGGGTGCCAAATCCGACTCACCCAACAAAGAAAAATCTTGGCAGTGGTACCTCTCCTTCGAAGACAGATGTTCCGACTAAAACCCCAGATAAACACTCCGGCAGCTCCTCAGCTCCAATTTGCGCCACGAAAAAACCCAGTGTCAACCTCTAGGGACTGTGTCAGCCTCTTTTTCCATCTGCATCAGCTTTCCCAACAGTTCCCGCAGTTCTGGCTTCTGCCCTCTGCGTTAGCTTTCCCAGCAGTTCTGGCTTCTGCCCTCTGCGTCAGCTTTCCCGGCAGTTCCGGTTATTCCCAACAGTGCCGTCTTCTGCCCTCTGCGTCAGCTTTCCTGGCATTTCCGACTTCTGCCGTCTACGTTAGCTTTCCCAACAGTTCCGGCTTCTACCCTTTGCGTTAGCTTTCCTGGCAGTTTCGACTTCTGCCCTCTACGTCAGCTTTCTCGGCAGTTTCGTTGATCCTCTTGGCACTATCTCTGCCTCTCTGCTTCTGTATTCACTGCCCTCAGCTGCAACTCCAGATGAGTCTCTCAACTTTCCCAGCAAACCCAGCCCTGAAAAGTCAAAATCTTTATCTCTTGGTGTGTTCTCCAGGTGACCCTCAAGCCTCCTCTTATACTTTTCGCATTGACAAATCAACGACCGAGATTAAGTCCCTAATCAATGGCTAAGATTAGATCTGGCTTGATCCATGACTTTTGTACCATTCTAACACAGTTTTATATTAATTCACATTAATATTTTATTTTCCCTAAGTTTAGACTTAGAGACTCCATTAAAAATATTAATTATTTTAATATCTCCTAAACTGTTTAGAATCTGCCCAAACCCTTTCTACGTATTGGAGATCTCATGTGCCTTAGCCTCTCCACCAATTTTCGTGGCTAGAGCACATCCGATGCTACCCCAAAACAACACTCCCTCTTAGCGAGGACTGTGCTCTAGTAATACTCCTCACTAAGCATCACTTTGATCATCCGGCATCGGTCCCTGTGTTGATGCTAGGCCTGCTGCCCAACATCCTCTGCACTGCTGCATCATTTACTACTACCCATGCCCCTGCCACTGCCACTGCTGCATCTGCACTACAACCCCTCTCATCATGTTGCATTGTGATGCCCATAACACTACCACTGCTAACTGCTACACTGCAACTCATTTACTAAGAAGTAAGTAATTGATCTCCCAACTTTGACATCTCCGTCAGGCTAGAAACACTCCTGATGTTGAAGCTCCCTCTCTCACTGACAAGTGCTCCCTCTCTGACCTTTCGTTGCTGCAACAACTCCATGCATCTCGTACCGTTGCACACCTCTCTGTGCCATCCTGCACTGGTGCAAAACTCCCGTGCCTCTTGCACTGTTGCATCCTGCTAGCCTCGCGTTGTCCTGGGAATCCTGCACTATAGCTCCCTCTATCACTCCATCTACATCCATCTCTACTGACATCACCAGTACTGCTACTCCTCTTCGAGGATCCCGTAGCAAGGTCTAATCCAAGACGTTGGGTACCTCGAGGATCCTGCCCCTAATCACCTGACTACAGCTTGATGTCTCCCCACTTCCGCTCAAGTGGTGTGTGTGCACTCATGGCACACAGAACAAAAAGGATCCTGGCCTTCCAGATGATAAAGTTGGATGCCTCATCCAACCTGTCCTGATCCCTCAGGCCATTCATGGCCATCTCTCTACTCTTTTTGTTGACTCCTTCGAGTCTCTCTACTTCCCGCCTAGAAGTTCTCTGTTTAACTCCTTCTAAGACTACTTCTCGTCTGGAAGTTCTCTGTTCGATTCTTGTTGAGTCTACTTCCCGTCTAGAAGTTCTCTGTTCGACTCCTGCTGAGTCTCTCTACTTCTTGCTTGGAAGTTCTCGATTCGACTCCTTCTGAGTCTCTCCACTTCCCGTATGGAAGTTCTCGATTCGACTCCTGCTGAGTCTCTCCACTTCCTGTCTGAAAGTTCTCAGTTCGACTCCTATTGAGTCTCTCTACTTCCCCTCTAGAAGTTCTCTTCTGGACTCCCTCTAAGTCCCAATTTCCCACCTGGAAATCCTTCTGCCAATGTCAAGTTGCCCCTCTCTGATCGTCTGTGCAACAGCAACACTGATCCGGATTCTTTGGCTAGAAATCCGCCTCAGCAGCAACTCCCTCTACCTTGGCCTTGACCTGTTAGGTATTATTCTAACTACAGCGTTGATTTTAGGTAGCATCGGATGTGCTCTAGCCACGAAACTTGGTGGAGAGGCTAAGGCACATGAGATCTCCAATACCTAGAAAGGGTTTGGGCATATTCTAAACAGTTTGGTAGATATTAAAATAATTAATATTTTTAATGAAGTCCCTAAGTCTAAACTTAGGGAAAATAAAATATTAATGTGAATTAATATAAAATTGTGTTAGAATGGTCCAAAAGTCATGGATCAAGCCAGATCTAATCTTAGCCGTTGATTAGGGACTTAATCTCGGTCGTTGATTTGTGAACGAGAAAAGTATAAGAGAAGGCTTGAGGGTCACTTGGAGAACACACTGAGGGAGACCAGTCAGTTCAATTTCTGGAGCAGGGTTCGCTGAGAAATTGAACTAGTGGTCTAGTGAGCAGTCAGGAGGAAACAAGTACGGAGCAGAGAGACGGGATCAACCACTAGAGATCAGCGCTGAGGCAAGAGAGGGAGACGCAGGGCACTTCAGTCAGACGTTGAGGTAGCAGGAGACTGCACAGTCACTAACTGGGCCTACTTGAGTGATGCAGAGAGGCCCAAGGCTGACGCAGTCAAGTAGAAGCTAACGTAGAGGGTCTGAGGGCCACGCAGAGGTTAGTCGAGCTAATGCTGGGATGGAGAGAAGCGTTGGAGAATTTTTTCTCTGTGGGTAAGCCAGTTTGGCACCCTGTTGTACTGACTAAATAATAATATTCTCCCTTGCTGCACTGGTTTTCCCACATTGGGTTTTTCCGGGGACATTAGTCCAAAATAACTGTGTCAATGTGTTGATTCTTGTGCATATGTTTGTTTCTATATTATGATGTGATATCTGCAGCAATATTTATTTTAATGTTTATTGAAGTGATTTCATAAATAACTTATTGTGGAATAAGTAGGAAAAGTAAATCAGTTGCTGCAATGATAGAATTTTCACATGGTATCAGAGCAAGTAATCAGAGACAGGAAGGGAAAATCAGTTATGGGTCAAGAGCACGATGCAGAGGCATCCACATCAGAGGACTCACATAGATTTTCAAAAGATTGCACAAGAGAGAGATTTTGATTTCTCTATGTTGGCTTCCAGGCTGGAAGAAGTGGCGTGTATGACTAGTGTTGCATCATCAGAAGTATGGTATATAGAAAGTGGAGCCTCGTGGCATATGACGCAAATGAGGGAGTGTTTCTCATAATATCGAGAAGAGAAGATGACCTTTCAGATCACCATGGGGAATAAAGCAAAGTGTACTCCAGTAGGGAAGGGTACCATAGTTTTTCAGACATAATCAGGAGAACGATTCCGTGCTACAAGTGTGCTGCTTGTACCAGGATTGGGGATGAACTTACTTTCCGTGTCGCAACTACAAGGCAAGGGCTGTGACGTCTACTTCATCAAGGAAAAGGTATACGTCAAACACCCGAGCTCGAAAAAGAAAGTGCAGATCGGGATCAAAAGTAATAGGTTGTATAGATTACAACTAGAATCACCAATGGCACTAATAGGCAGTCATGGAGACAAGGACTTGAACGAACTATGGCACAGAAGAATGGATCACTTGCACCATGGAGCTCTAAGAATTCTCAAAAGCACTGTAACAGCAGTTCAAGATCTGACTATGAAACGAGATGATGTATGCAAGGGATGTACTCTAGGAAAGTATGCCAAGGCAGCATCTCCTAGGAGCAAACATAGGGCCAAGAGTGTACTAGGATTGATACGCTCAGATATCTGCGGGCCTATGTTGGTCAAAGCTCTCAGTGGTGCCGAGTATTTCCTTACCTTCATTGATGACCACTCAAGGAAAACTTGGATTTATTTTCTGAAAACCAAGGATGAGGTTTTCTGTCGATTCAAGGAGTTCAAGGCTCTGGTGGAGAATTTGACTAGGAAGAAAATAAAAGTTTTGCGCTCAGATAATGGTGGAGAATATGTCGATAAGGACTTCACTGATTTTTGCGCTAAGGAGGGCACCAGAAGAGAGTGGACAGCTCCCTACAATCTGGAGTAGAATGGGGTAGCAGAAAGAAAGAACAGGACTATTGTAGAAGTAGCTAGGGCCATGATGTATGATCAGGATATGCCAAAATTCCTGTGGGCGGAAGCATGCAACACAGCAGTCTATGTTTAGAACAAGACTCCTCATCGGGCATTGGGCAAGATTACTCTAGAGAAAGTCTTCACAGGGAAAACACCTAAAGTCAGTCATTTCAGGATATTTGGGAGTTTAGCATATTACCGCATACCCGAAGAAAAGAGGAAAAAGCTGGATCAAATTGCGGAAAAGGGATATCTGGTGGGATATAGCGAGAAAGCTAAGGCATACAGAATCTATCTTCCAGGGAGCAAGAAGGTAGTAGTACGACGAGATGTGAAGATCATGGAGGACAGGGCTTTCAGAAGATCTCACGAGATACCTTCCAAGGAGCAGTGGAAAGAGGATTCGTTGGTTATGCCTCTTCAACCAACAGAAGTGAAGAATCCTTCCTCACGTCAGGAAGATTCTCAGGATGAGGAGGAGGAGCAAATAGAAGCACCTATTGGCAGAGGAGGAACTAGCAAGGAACTTCGTCAGATTCTGCGAGATGTAGAGGACTTCATCGGTGCGCCAAGAAACAGTAAGAGGGAGCGAAAATAGCTAGATAGATATCAGGCGTTAGTAGCTCGAGATGGAGAACCTGCTAGTTTCAAGGAGGCGGCTCAACATTAGGTTTGGCTAGATGCGATGGTAGAGGAGTATAACTCCATAATGGTGAACGATCTCTGGGAGGTGGTGTCAAGGCCTCAAGACAGATCAATGGTAGGTTCAAGATGGATCTACAAGATCAAATACGCTGCAAACGATAGTGTTGAGAAATACAAGGCCAGGTTTGTGGCTAAGGGGTATGCTCAAAAGGAAGGGATCGACTATGAGGAGACCTTCGCCCCGGTAGCCAAGTATACATCTATTAGGACCGTGATATCTCTTGCTGCCTAGATGGGATGGGAGATCCATCAGATGGATGTCAAAACGGCATTTTTTAACGGAGTAATAGAAGAAGAGGTATACATTAAACAACCAGAGGGCTTTGAAACTCATGAGAAGAAGTCTCATGTATGCAGATTGAAGAAAGCCTTGTATGGGCTGAAGCAGGCACCGAGAGGATGGTATGGTCGAATAGATGGCTACTTGCAAAAGATGGGATTTGTCAAGAGTGACGCAGATCCGAATCTCTACTATCTAGTCGTAGGGAATGACCTGCTAATCTTAGTATTATATGTGGATAATCTCTTTCTGACAGGATCATCCAGACTCATTGGGGACTACAAGAAGAAGCTAGCCACAGAATTCAATATGAAGGATTTGGGATGAATGCATTACTTCATAGGGTTGGAAGTTTGGCAGCAGAAAGGAGAAATCTTCCTTGGGCAAGGGAGGTATGCTACAGAAACCTGAAAAGATTCGGAATGGGGGATTATAGACCCATGGCTACGCCAATGATCACCAACTGGAAGAAGATTGATGCATCAGAAGACAAGGATGTCGATCACACCCTATACAAGAAACTCATATGGTCCCTGATGTATCTGGTCAATACTAGGCCAAACATTTGCTACGTTGTCAACACCCTCAGTCAGTGCGTGGTGGAACCAAAGAGGGCACACTAGGCAGCAGCCAAACACGTTCTCAAGTATTTACAGGGAACAATCGATTCTGGGCTCTTGTACACCAAGGGTAAGGATATCAGGTTGAGTGGATTTACTGATGCAGATTGGGCAGGAAGTTCAGTGGATCGGAAAAGTACCTCTGGGTACTGTTTCAACATTGGACCAGGAATGACCTCCCGGTGCAGTAGGAAACAAAAATGTGTGGCTCTGAGCTCATCTGAGGCAGAATATATGGCAGCAAGCACAGCTTCGGGCGAGGCCATATGGCTTAGAAAACTATTGGTGAACCTATTCAAAAGGAATATGGAGGCGACCAAGATCATGTGCAATAATCAAAGTTGCTTCAAGCTCTCTGAGAATCTAGTGTTTCATGATAGGTCAAAGCATATTGATATCAGGTGTCACTTTGTCAAAGACTATGTCCAACGAGGAGTTGTACAGTTGAGCTACACCCCTACAGGAGAACAAGTGGCGAATATCCTCACCAAGGCCCTTGGAAAGACAAAGTTTGACTACTTCATGGAAAAGATGGGGATGATAAAGAACCCATTTCAGAAGTAGAAATGGGAGTGATAGTAGCACGGATGAAGGAGGAGTTGCAGTGCGGATGCAGTGTTGGGAGAAAGGACCAACAGCAGCATAGACGCAGAGGGAGTTGTCATACAAATGCAGCAGTGGCAGAGCCATGGGCAGCAGTATGGGATACAACAGTGCAAAGGATGTTGGGCAAAGAGGCTTAGCATCAGCAAAGGGACCCACGCCAGATGACCAAGGTGATACTCAATGAGGAGTATTACTAGAGCATAGTCATCGCTAAGAACGAGTATTGATTTTAGGTCGCATCGGATGCGCTCTAGCCACGAAACTTGGTGGAGAGGCTAAGGCACATGAGATCTCCAATACTCAGAAAGGGTTTGGGCAGATTCTAAACAGTTTGGGAGTTATTAAAATAATTAATATTTTTAATGAAGTCCCTAAGTCTGAACTTAGGGAAAATAAAATATTAATGTAAATTAATATAAAACTATGTTAGAATGGTCCAAAAGTCATGGATCAAGCCAGATCTAATCTTAGCCATTGATTAGGGACTTAATCTCGGTTGTTGATTTGTCAACGAGAAAAGTATAAGAGGAGGCTTGAGGGTCACTTGAAGAACACACTGAGAGAGACCAGTCAGTTCAATTTCTGGAGGGGGATTAGCTGAGAAATTGAACCAGTGATCTGGTGAGCAGTCAGGAGGAAGCAAGTACGGAACAGAGAGACGGGGTCATCCACTAGAGATCAAACGCAGGGCACTTCAGGCAGACGCAGAGGCAGCGAGAGACCGCGCAGTCACTAACTAGGCTTGCGTGAGTGACGCAAAGAGGCCTAGCGCTGATGCAAAAGTTTTGAGAGCCATGCAGAGGTCAGCCGAGCTGACGCTGGGATTGGGAGAAGCATTGGAGAATTTTTTCTCTGTGGGTAAGCCAGTTTGTCACCCTATTGTACTAAAGAATTGTTGAATAATAAAATCCTCCCTTACTGCACCGGTTTTCCCACATTGGGTTTTTCCGGGAACATTAGTCCAAAATAATTGTGTCAATGTGTTGATTGTTGTGCATATGTTTGTTTCTATATTACGGTGTGATATTTGCAGCAGTATTTATTATTAGGATATTCCGACACATAGGAAATAGTTAAGTATATCTTGGTCTAGTGTAGAGATAGGTAAAGTGTGTTTCTTTACTATGTATTTTTGTAACTTACAATCCGACGGTCACGATATGCAGTGATCCGACGGATCATTCTCTCCTCGGTATTACCGACACTTGATTCGTGGCTTAACACCCGATTGGTCCATGATCTCTATTTAAAGAGCATGGAAGGTCATTTGTAGGGTAACCGTTCATGAGAGAATCTTATGTAAATTTTGATTCTTTCATTAATAAATTGCCTGAAGTGGTCGCGTTGGCTCAGGCTATGGACTGTTTCCCTCTTTGAGGGTTTTAACCACGTCAACAATACTAGTGTATTGATCTGTGATCTGTTTGTGAGCGGTGTCCTTTGGTGTTCTGTCTAAGAAACTTACCTTGTAAATTCCTACATGGTATCGAGCTATTTAAGGGCCGCATCCATTGGTGATCCAAATATGAAGCCAGTAGAACTGCATCCAACTGTCGTTTCCTAGATCTACTGTTACTGATTGCTTTCAGGCCGAGAGCACTGCTCTATTGTGTTAGGAGCATCTGTTCCAGTGAGGAACCTCTTTTGTTTGACGATAAAAGGTTTCCGTAACCCTAGTTATGTCATTTTTAAGATCTGGAAGTATACAGTGTTTATTTGCAATTTTTAGTTATTTTCTCTCTGTTTATTTCAGTTTATTTAGCTCTTTTTTTTATTACCGGATCTATACCTTTCATTTCTGGGTATGCTCTTTGCCCCACGACTCTGTGCAATCTGGGCAAATCAAAAACAGAAAGGAAGGATTTTTCTCATGCGTATGCTCTTTTCCGCCGCGCCTTAGTGTGATCTCAGAAAATCAGAACCATTGAGGAAAATATTTAGTTTCCGGCTAAAGCTACCTTCAAGCCGTAAGGTTTGTTTTTTTTGTATGTCCGTGTTGGGTTTTGTGTTTTTTGTTTTGTAGGCAAAAAAGAGCTTTATCAAGTAAGCATGCACCCCAAAGCTTCAGTGACTATAAAACAAAAACAAAAAACCCCTTCCTCTTCCAAAATTACTAACCTTTTAATCTAGCTCACTTGGTCCAAAGCTACTTTATGAGAATAGAGGTCTTGAGTTCAAGTCTTTCTTTTTGTTGAGCTAATTAGATTAAGTTTGGAAAGGAGGTGGATTTTTTTTAAATATAACATTATCATTCATTTCCGCACATTCCCGCACTTCGTCAGCATCTTCAACAACTTTTCTTCAAAAAGCCATACCTTCTTCATCCGAAAGCCGTTTTTAGAGCCATTCTTTTTTAATCAGCCTAATTTTTCGAGATCTTTCCATTTGAACACTTAGTTTCAGCATCTATAGCTTCAGTTTCTGTTAAAATGGAAGTCCATGACAAGTTATTCTTGACAGCACCAACTACTTCCAATGGTGTTCCTACAATGTGGATTTACTTAGAAGTAAAGGTCTTTACAGAATAGCCTCAGGCCAAGAAACCAAACCGAAAGATGAAGATAAGGCGGCCAAATGGGAAAATAGACAAGATCAAGCACGTGGATTGATAGGGATGTCCATTTCTCCAGACCTTAGATTCCATATCGCAGAACTTGATACTCCAAATGAAGCAATGAAACAGAGCACTAAAGTTTTTGGAATTAAAAATCAACTTAGAGCCCATCAACTCGAAAATGAGACTACAATTCCCCTTCCTTTGATGCCTTTTGTGATTCTTTAATAAGAGAACAAGAAAAACTCTTACATCTTGGTCTTCTTAATCTTGGAAACTCTTCTAAGAAAGCCTTAATTGCCCAGCAGCAACCAAATTCAAAGAATCCTAAGAAGCCGTATCCTAAAAAGAATGGTCCTAAACCAAACAAGGGTCCTAAGCCATTTCAGTCTCAAAATGAAAAATCATTTCAACAAAATGATAAGGCAAATAAAGAAAAGGGAAGAACACTGATAGACGTTACAACTTTTGTAATCAAGATGGCCACTTAGAATCCAAATGCTTTAAGAAGATGGAAGCCTTAGAAGCAGCAATGAAGAAGCATAACATCCATTTGGACCACTTAACAACTTCAACTTCATCTTCAGGAATAGCACTTTCTGCATGTGGTTGTCAAGCATATCGGTCTGGATATGCACTAAATGTATCTTCTTCTTTTCATTCTCATGAGTGGCTCATTGATTCTGGAGCTTCTTATCACATGGCCAAAAACAAAGCCATGTTTTCTTCTTTAAATGATTGTAACACCAAAAATATATATGTTGGCGATGATAGATCTCTTAGTGTTGTAGGGACTGGAACTGTTCATATAGACAATGGTCAATTCAATGATGTATTATGTGGTCCAACCTTATCCTGCAACCTTCTATCTGTATATCAGATAACTTATTCAGGTGAAGGTAAAATCGTTGAATTTTCACCTCACGATGTTGTAATTAAGGACCTAAGAGATCCTAGAAAAATTTTAGCTACTGGCATTGCTGATGATTCTACAAGGTTGTATAAGTTTCACAACTTTGGGTCATCAAATCTTCCCTCGGTATTTGTTGCTCATAATGTTGAAGTGAGCAAACTTTGGCATGAGCGATCTGGTCACTTAAACTATCGCTCCCTTCAGAATCTATGTAAAGAAAATATGGTGACAGGTCTTCCATTGGTATCTTGCAGAGATGGTGTTTGTTCCGGATGTGTACTCGGAAAACATCATCAGGACAGTTTTGAAAAACGTGCCTCTTGGCACGCCTCGCTCCCTCTACAACTTGTGCATAGTGATTTATGTGGTCCACTTCCAGTTGTTTCTTTCTCTGGCTACAAGTATTTCTTAACTTTCAATGATAATTTCTCCAGACGCACTTGGGTATATTTCTTAAAACTCAAGAGTGAAGTATTTAACAAATTCTTGGCCTTTAAGGCCTTTGTTGAAAAACAATCTGGACATCAAATTCTTAAGCTAAGATCAGATAATGCGGAGAATATGTTAAAAACGACTTCATCAACTTTTGCACTGAGCATGGAATCCAAATGCAACATACTGTTCCATATACTCCACAACAAAAT
>APFE031332194.1:0-11046 GCA_000404065.3 Pinus taeda
CCTTCTCCAGTGAGTTGAGTTCCCGGGGAGAACCTCATTTTGGATGTTATCTTTTAAAGTCCCTATGAAGAAACCAATATTATGCTCCTCTAGAACATTGGTTACCCTAATATTCAATTCTTGGAAGTCCTTAATTTTCTCCGCCATTGAACCCTTTTGTTGGAGATTTATCAATTGGCTAAAGAAGGTGTTGTTGTTTGTATATTCATAATGTGCTATCATTTCCTCCATAAAAATTGACCAAGTGACAAGTGGTTTACGACAACAAAGTCATTTATACCATAAAACTTGATTGGTTTCTAAATATAAAGATTCAATAGGTACCCTTTTTAGGGTTTCACATCATGTAGAGAAAAATATTGCTCCATCTCTAGTATCCAAGTTACCGGATCTTTGCCATCAAACTTCCACATATCTATCTTTAGAATGTGGTGGTCCTTAAACCCCACATTAGAGTCTTTAATATTGTAATTGATATTGATTTTCTCTTCATCATGATTTTCATGGATTGCCTTGTCACCACTGGAATGCCTTTCTTCTAGCAACTTTGCCAAACCTTCCTTCAACCCCTCGATCTTGACATTCATCATTGCTTCCATGTCTTATTTTAAACCATAATTAAAAAATCCCACGTCCCTTTTTATACCAACTATTTTAGCTTCCATTCCATTCTTCAAAACATCCATATTAGCTTCCATGTCATTCTTCAAACCATCCATCTTAGCTTCTGTTACTTTTTGTGAGAGCGAAATTTGTTGCACTTGGTTGCGTAATTTTGATATATCATGTTGCATTTCTTCCTCTTCATGCATCATAGTAGAGATTTCAGGTTGCTTACTAGGTGTTTCAATCTTCTTTCTTCAAGTAATCAAATAATGATATTTATGCTTCACTATTCCCTTTGAATCACCTCAAACTATTTTTTCAAACAAAACTTATGCAAATTTTAAAAAATACACACATTTTTCTTGCTTTGTAGGGGCTCGATATTAAATATATTGTACATTTGTAATTTCAGATCTCGAAGATCTCAAATTTCATCCTATGGTAGCCCTGTGAATCCTCTTCCCAACCCCACAAGTCTAATCGAGATTGGATTATTCAAGAAAGAGTTATTCCCAATATCCCACAATGACATGATTATTGATTGGTTCAGTAGAGAAAACTTGTATAGAGTGTCATGTGTCATTATTTCGACCTTCGGCCCTAAAAATGATATACAAAATACTAGATTCTATTGTCTTTTGGTCATTTTTTACAAAATTCAAATCTGATGCTTATAGAGGAAGATATGATGATTTCCCAAGGTCTCCTATTTGAGATGAAATTTTACATCATGCAGAAGCCCTAACTTCCTTGGATCATATCTCTGAAACTATAGCAAACCAACATCTATTTGCAGCAGCAAAACCCTTGGATCCAAATCTATGATACCAAATGTTATGCAACCATCTCACAAATAAATAGATCAACGATTACAAATTATCCTCTTTAAGTGGGAAACCTCCTTTACAATTATTGGATGATACAAATGACAAGACCTCCTTTCTATATATAGGAGTCTAAAGGGTCACAATATAGTCAGAGCCTACATAACAATAATATTTTAACGGCCCAACAATGACAATAGTGGGCTTCTATGGGGCATAATAAGAACAATATGGGGACTACATGGACATAAGAATACAATAAGGGGGTTTCACTAATAACATTAAGGGGCCACACTAGTAGTATAAGTACCTAACAGAAACCACTGTCAAACCAGGAAAAACCATGCGAATGACAGTAAATTAACCAAATGAACAGATGCATGTAGCTTGCATTCACACCTCAGCGAGGAAATCGCACATGCAACTATTTACCTTCAAAATCCTTGTGTTGAAACTACTTTATCCAAACTTCCTTTCTTTTCCTTTGCTTTCCTTGACCTTCCTTTGCTTGATTTCTTTCTCCTCTTGGTACTCTTTCTCTTTGAGACTGATCCCAAAGGAAAACTGACAAAAAACTATGGACTTATCCTCATAAACCTTTTTATGACTGTGGTCTCTATTTTTTCATTTTCCTCTATATTTTCTTCAAATCCCTTATCATACAAGTTTGTGAGCCTTCATTTCAATCTTATCCTATTTTCCTTTATTTTAATGAATAAATCGCAATGCATTCCTCTTTTCCTTTGCCAATGCCTTTTCCAATTTCCTTAGCCATTAATAAACCAAAAGTGACATCCATTAGGATGTTTTTACCACCATTAAACTTGGAATACATGTCCCATGACCTTGGTATTATTTTATTTACTTTGAAACTTAACTTAAGGCTGTTACAAACCCCTCCTCCTTCAGGGAAGACCATCCTCGGTGTTTTATGACACCTATGACCAACAAAACTACTGAAAAGAAAACATACTTCCTATGGAGCTTTATAACTTAACTTAATGCAGTGTTTATAATAAAAAACTATTGAAAACCATGACTAACATGATAGATGTACTGCTTACTGGAGATTTATAACACAAATCATTACGATATTTACAATAACAATCACATATACTTAGGCACATTTGCTTCAACCTACAAACAAACATATTGTTTATGGAGCTTTATAAATCAAACTTGATATAGTATTTATAATAATATACACATATGTACATTTTTTTAAACCAACATATAAAAATATATGATGCTTGCATTAGAAATAAGGGAATCTAGAGGATCTCATCTCCAGCCTTAAAGAAATACCAAGATTCACCTCCTTCCTAGGAAGTCTAGAAGCCACTGCCAAAGTCAAACCTGCATCCAATGTCTTGCACTATGATCCTTTCCCTACATGCTCCCTTAGTGAAAATTTATTGCCTCATTTTTCCAGGCACACTCCTAATGTGCTTTTGATTCCATCTGTAAATTCTAATGACCAAAACAAATTATTCCCTGACCTTATGTTTTCTCTCACATAGTCCCTCGAGAAATTCGGTCACCACCTTTCATGTAACCACTCACCTTCCAATTTCCTCGACACACCCTTCTCTGTTATATATTCCCTTGAGCGATCCATCACTTGCCATGGTGTCCTCGAATCGTAAGGTCCAAAGACCAAGGCATATCTCTTCCACAAAATCATCATATCGATCATAGCACGCTCATGGTAATCAATGGACATTATTGGGTACCAATGTCCCACAATGGCCCTGGTTCTAAAGTCTTTACCAACATACTTCTTCCTATTCCAATTCCTTTATTTGTTGCTATTAGTTCATGCAATTAGTTACATCCACCCAAAACGGGCATTTCCCTGCTTTCTTGTATCAAGCAAATTATTGCCATAGACTAAAAAGCAATTGATTTCTTTTAAAATAAAACACACACTTTTATTCCAAAGTTTCTTATGAAATTTTTAAGCTAGACATGAAATAAGTTTATAAAGGTTTATAGAATGTTCTTGAAAGGGTTTTTAAAAAGTTGGATGGAGTTTAAAAATATTCATTCAAAGGGTTATAGGCATGCGATATGTTTTCAAGAATTAGTGATATCAAAAGGTTGTTTTTAATTTCTTTCTTAATATATTAAGAAAAAAAAAGAAAAAGGTCTTATATGTTTAATAAGTTTTATAAAGTGATTTTTTTTGGAGAATTAAAACAAAAGGTTTTTATTGGAGGGAGACTTTAGGGCTTTGGAAGGCGAGTTGGTATAGAAAATTTTATGTTATGTCAAGCATGAAAATGTTTTTGTGAAGAATTCACCTTATGGGGGCAACATATTATTATTTATTTATTTATTTATTATTTATTATTTAATTTATATTTTTTATTTTTTATTTTATTTTATTTTATTTTTTTTATCCGGGGCTGATATGGAAGGAAGCCTCATCCAATAGGGAAAGAAGTTATAAGATAGAAGAAATATAATAGTCATGGGTCGCAAAGCACGACTGAACTAGACAAAGAAAAGGAATTGAAAATAAGAGGCACAAATCATTGTCATGTCTAGAGAGGTTTAGGACACAACTGAGGAACCGAGAGGACTAGAAGAAGATGGAAGAGAAATCTAAAGTGATTGGTGTAGTGTGGACCTCCTATGTTTACTAGTAATTTATTTATTTATTTTTGGGTTGTAAAAATGAAAACTTTTATTCGAGGTAAAAAGTTAATTGAGTATTGGTATAATAAATTGTATGGTGAAGTATATGATGCATTATTATTGGATTTTATAAAACATACAGTAAATGATAAGGTTCTGTGAAATTTAGAAAAAGATACATCTACCAAGAAGCATGGAAGATCCTAGAAGAACATTTTTTTGCAAGGGGGAGTGCCATACAATAACATGTTATATCATAGGTAGATAAGTTTGCAATGGTACAAAAGGAGAGAGAAGACATTAATGGATCCCAATATATAGTCGCACAAGTGGAAGATGAAGAACATGGAGTAAATATGTAGAGAGAGGAACTAAATTGTTTGTGTATTAAGAAAAGTAAAAACATATTCACTTCGATGGTGCAGATGATGGTGAATCCCGCTGTGACAAAACAGATGTGGATGATGACTGCAAACTGAGATGTGAATTGGTGAATCCAGCTGCAGTTGACGAAATTGGTGAAGTTGAAATTTTTAATGAGAACATACATGCTCATATATCCCACAATAGATTGGATAAAAATTACGTTGATGTTAAATTTGATGAAGATAATTTAACTGGTGATTACTGGTTGCACATGACGTAATAGAAATATCTAATTGATATGTTGTTATTTGGTGAGAAAAGCCCACTTGTGTCTGGAAGCCAAGTGGAAGATGATCTATTTGCAACAAAAGATATTTGTAAAGGAGTGGAAGAGGATGAGGAAGAGAAGGAAGCTCTCAATATATAGCATAATGAAGATGTTCTTAACATTGATTTTTAGTGTGTAGGTAAATAGGATAGCAATCTAGCTGAAAAAAAGAAAGGTGAAGAAAAGGATGCAAAAAAAGACATGGAATTTTCTAAAGATTAAGAAGAAAGGATACAAACAATTTTTCAACGATGGATTTAAGAAGAAATTAGATTTTTCTATCAAGAAATATGGAAGAAATAAAGTCAGGAATATGAAGTGCAAGAAGTAGAGAAAAGAAGACCATTTGAAGATGAAGAGTTGTGGGAGCATTCCATGAGTGAAATAATTGTTGAAAATGAAGTTGTAGAATACAAAATTAGATCAAGTAGAACAAAAGTCAAATAAAAATAGTAGTAGCAACAAGTAAATAAATATGGAGCTTATAGCAAGAAAGTGCAGTTGATTTGAAATTGTAATTACTCACGTGTGCATGTGATGAATGAAGTGAGCAGTTGATTTCAGTTGAGTTAAACTAAATCCAATATTAGAAGTTCAAGTTCATTCTATATTTGTAAAGGTTAAATTTACTATATTTTTTCATGTTGAAGTTAGAATCAGTTGAGTTGAGAGTTAAACAATATAAATACCCCACATCGGGTTTATTGTAATAAAGTCATTTGTGGGATCAATAGAAGAGAAGAAACTCATATTGTTTTTGTGTGTGAAATTTGTGCATTTCTGTTGGAAATAATATTGAGAAGGGGGTGAATCAGTATTATCATATCAATAATATTATTTCCCAAACAGACTTATATACGCTACTTTAGTGAAGTGAACTAGTATGTACATGCAACTGTGATTAGAGAAACCGGCATATATCCAGAGAACTTGTGATTTAGACAATTTATCATGTGTTGATCTTAAACCAGTACATCAGTAACTTACTAGACAGTGCAGTAAAAGAAGAATAAAGCATCACACATAAGCGACACACATGAACACCAAGATTTAAGGTGGAAACCCAATGTGGGTGAAAACCACCTGCTGCTATCGTCTCTGTCTTCTTTTAATAATAAGAAACTTTGTTTACAATATTGTACTGGTGCAGACTCATATCAGTACACAGGCACCCACCCGCAGAAGGCTACAACCTTCTCTCGTTTTCCAGCTTTTACTGGAAAGGGAGCTACAACCCCCTAGCTCTTGTACAATTCAATTTGTTTACTAGTACATAGGCACCGACTTACAAAAGGCTACGACCTTCTTTCTTCCTATAGGGACCACGTTTCATGAATTTTCAGATTTGATACTCTTGGATCACAACACCACAATGTGAAGGCCACGTTTCATCCAATTTTTATATTGGACCCATAAAAAACTTTTAAACTTAAACTACATCAACCAACACTCAGTTAATATGAACAATCAGATCACTAACACCAGAACACTGTGGTGAACCCAGAAACCTGCATCACCATATAGAACCAGTTGTAACCTCAAAAACCATGCATCAGAGTGTATACGCTACTTGGATGAACCTAAATTGCGTGTATACACTACTTTTGTTAATCAAACCTGCGTATACCTTCAAAACTACTGCAAGAATAAACTTTTGAATCAAGTCTGTACCAACTAGCAATATACTAAATATCTACTTTCAACTTACAAAGGTTTACATAGGTAGCGACAGAGATCACTTCTTCTCACTTATATAATCAATCAATCAAATACCAGCCTCCTTATGCATTCAATTTTACATTCAGATCTAAGAAGACTTCATTGGCAGACAGGAGTAAAACAACAGAATTTGATGAGATAGATCAGTCAAATTTGAAAAAGATGCTTTTCTTTTGTACACGCTATTTTGAAGAGTATAACCTGCGTGTACACGTGCCTTTGAAGAGATGAACCGGCATACATATCTAAAAATATCAGCTCATAACTTTGTTGCACTTCTAAACTTCAAACAAATGCAAATCATGACATTTAAAGAATAAAACAGGTGTCAGATCTAGTGCAATCAGATCATCAAATAATAAGTCACTTCAGGTCTCATGATCTTGATCCAACATTGAATTCAAGGTGTGAAAAGTATTTTAGATCAATTCACAAACATATCCCTTGCAACTTAAAATATACTTCAGATAGAAGTATTCCTTAGAAACCCATATACTTGCACTCTTGGCCTTATGATCTTCTCCTCCTTATATAGCTTTAGGCCTTTTGTCAATACCTTGGACCAAAACCACTTAGGACCAATACCTTGGACCAAATACCTAGGGTTAATACCACAGAACAAATACCTAGGGTCAATACCATGGACCAAATACCTCAGACCAAAACCTAGGTTTTCCAATCATGTACATGCTTTTCTTTCTCTGGGAGTGCATGTATATGTATACACTCTTTTTGTTATGTGGAACAACGTGTATATGTTGTTTTCACTAAGTGGACCAGTGTGTATCAATTTTTTCCTTTACCTTCTTTATTCTGATCAGTAGACCTTAGTTCCAACTTCCTGTTCTTCTGTACCATTGCATTGTAACCTCTGAATATACATGTTGTACCGTGAGTTGCCTTCTACAAAAATTGAATTGACTTGTGAGTGAGTTGCCATCAAGGAAAACATTTGTATCATAATGTCAACAATATCCCCCTTTGGACTTGATGGCAACCATGATGGTGTTGATTTCTGCAAGCTGTAGAAACTGTTAGAGATAACAAGAAACACCAAAATTCTCTCCCCCTTTGACATCAAGGGCAAAGGGAAAACCAGGATACTCTTCATATCTGAACAGTTGAATATGATCATGCTCCCCCAAGGCACATGTTGAATTATCTGATTAAACTCCCTCTTTATGCATGTTCTGATATCATTGTACATGTTGTGATGCACTAACCATCCATGCTCCCCCTGATCACATGCAGAGTCTGTAAAAATATTTTCCAAAATAATAACATGACTCTATAACTCAACTATGTGAGTTTGACCTTCCTATCACCAAAGACTCATACATACATCAATCTCCCAATCAAGTGGGGATTTACCAATTGTTTATACATGACAGAAATACAATAAATATTACATCATCCATCCCATGCAAAGTGGGGATACAAATTACATAATTTGTCCAATACGACTCATTCAAATGTATGAGAAGTCATATCACACCCTAGACTTTTACATGAATTAAGCAACAAATGGTATAAATATCTGAAGCCATAGCCTGACTCAGCAACCATAATGCCAACAATGCATAATGCATGTGAAGGCTAATGCTCCCCCTGAACCTGTGCTACCTGTGCATTGTTAACAAGTAATTAATCAAGGCATCTTTTTCAATGAGATAAAAACTAATGAACAAAGCATATCGTTAGACTGTAATCATCAACATCAGACAGAGCACCCATATCAGAGTCTGACCCACTGTTTTTCCTGTCAGAAAAACATATATGCTTCTTCAGCCACTAAAACCCACGTGTATACGCAACTATACTTCATGAAACCCGCATATAATAACCTCCCTCTGAAAAACTAGATTTAACAACAGCATGATGCAACAACTACTCCTAGCTTTTGTCTGAGATATTCAAATGTTTCTCTGGGCAATGGTTTAGTGAATATATCAACAACCTATGCTTTGGAGGGAACATACTCAAATTTGACCTTTTGTTCAACCACTTGTTCTTGTAGAAAATGGTACTTGATGGGTATGTGCTTGGTCTTTGAGTGCATGACTGGATTTTTTGAAATACTCATGGCACTTGTATTATCGCATAGAATGGAGATGGGTGGACTATATGTGATCTAAATGTCTTGCAAAGTTTGCATCATCCAAAGTAGTTGTATGCAGTAAGATGCAATAGCCACATATTATGCTTTAGCTGTAGATAAAGCAATTGAACTTTGTTTCTTGCTGAACCAAGATACTAACCAGGAACCCATATAGAATGCACCACCACTAGTGCTCTTTCAATCATCAACACTTCCTGCCCAATAAACATCTATATATGCATGAAGGGTAAGGTCTATATCTTTAGGATACCATAGTCCAAAGTCCTAAGTTCCTTGAAGATATTTGAAAATTCTTTTGACTACCTGGAGATGTGATTCCTTTGGATTTTCTTGGAACTTTCCAACAATTCCTACTGCATGCATGATGTTAGGTCTGGTACCTGTTAGATAAAGCAGACTTCCAATCATAGATTTGTAAGTCGGTTGGTTTACTACTAGTGATTCATCATTAGAGCTGCAACTACGTTTTGTTACCATTGGAGTACATACTGGTTTAGAATCTTCCATTCCGTACTTTTTCAAGATCTGCCTGAGATATTTGGTTTGTGAGATAAATATACCATCTTTTGTTTGCTGAATTTATAGACCAAGAAAATAAGTAAGTTCACCAAGTAATGACATTTCAAATTCTTGCTGCATTACTGAAGCAAAATTTTGACTCATGGATTATTCATTGCTACAAAAAATGATATCATCAACATAAACAACAATAATTAGCAATTTATCATTTTCAATCGTTGTGTATAAATTGCTATCTGCAGAACTTTTTGTAAAGCCTTGTTGTTGTAGATATTTGTCAAGGTGGTAATACCAAGCCCTTAGAGCCTGTTTCAGACCATAGAGAGCCTTTTTGAGTCTATATACAAGTTTTTCATCATTTCCAAGAATGAATCCTTCTGGATATTCAATACAAACTTCTTCTTCTAAATATCCATTAAGAAAGGTTGCTTTTACATCCATTTGATATACTTTGAATTTTCGAAAACTAGAAAGAGAAAGAAACATCCTTATGGCTTCAACTTTGGCAACAAGTGCACAAGTTTCTTCAAAATCTATACCTTCTTGTTGGGAATACCCTTTGCAAACAAGTCTTGCCTTCTTTCTAATAACTTCTCCATTTTCATTCAGTTTATTCTTAAATATCCATTTTGTTCCTATAATATTTTATCATGAGTTCTAGGAACCAACTCCCAAGTATCATTCTTTTCAATTTGATCTAATTCTTCATCCATGGCCTTGACCCAACATTCATATTTGCAGGCTTCATTTACATTATGAGGTTCTGTGGAGGATAGTAATGATAGATAACTTGAGGTTCTTGTAAGATTTCTTCTTATCTGTACTCCAGACACTTTTTCTCCTAGAATTTGAGATTCTGGATGATTATTCTGAACATACCTGGATGGAGTCTTTTCCCTATCTGATGTATCTTCTTCTGGTGCTTCATTGGTTTCTTCCTCAATAGCATTTTGATTTGATGCGGGAATGTAATCCCCATCTTGCTCATTGTCATATTCCTCTGTTGATTTTATCTGTTCTAGACTTATGCGTGCTTCATCAACTACAACATCAATGCTTTCAACAATTTTCTCAAGTCTTTTATTATAAAATTTGTATCCTTTACTTCTAGAAGAATAACCAAGAAGAATACCTTCATTTGCTCTGGGTTCAAACTTACCAATTTTTTCATCAGTCCTTTTGACAAAACATTTGCTTCCAAAAACTTTAAAGTATTTTACAGTAGGAGGCTTACCATACCAAAATCCATATGGAGTTTGAGTGCTATTTACTCGAACATTTGCTTTGTTGAGAATAGTCATGGCAACAAATGCAGCTTCACCCTAGAAGGTTGCAGAAGTTCCAAATTCATCTAGCATAGCTCGAGCCATTTATTGAACTTTTATTTTAATCCTTTCTACCACACCATTTTGCCGAGGAGTTCCTGCGGTGGAGAATGGCCTTTTTATTCCATGTTGCTCACAAAATTCAAAGAATTCATTTGATATGAATTCTCCCCCTTGATCATATCCGAGACATTTGATTTTTCGATCTGATTCATTTTCAACCAAAGCTTTGAAGGCTTTAAACTTTTCAAATGCTTCATCTTTATCCTTTAGAAGACCTATCCACACATTCTGGAAAAATCATCAATAAACAGAATAAAGTATTCTTCTCCACAAGGTGACTTTTTCCTTGTTGGTGCACATAAATCAGTATGGATAAGTTCAAGAGGCTTACTTACTGACACTTCCTTTTCAATGAAGTGAACTCTAGTTTTCTTACCAATTTGACATGGTTTGGATCTGGTATTTTCTGGGATGTTGATATCTGGAAGATCACGAACTGCCTTGATCCTGCATGCTTTTCTTATTTGAGAAAATATTAGATGTCCCAATCTTCTATGCCACAACCAGTTTTCATTTTTTTTGCTTAGATAGCATTGT
>APFE031332201.1:0-28278 GCA_000404065.3 Pinus taeda
GAGGAGACCTCGGTTCCTCGGTTTCCCCTGTCTCTCCTCCTCCTTCACAAAGATTACTGAAATTCCCTTCTTGCAATAATTCTGGAGTAGAATTTTTGATTTCTTGAAAGTCCTGCTCTTCAGTTTGACTATGCACCTTAGCAAAGGCTACAGATGGTGATCCTGTGGCCTGAAGGGAACTAGTAGGTTGTCTGGAAATAACTTTTCTAGGTCCTACTGAAAGTTGAGATTCTGCTTTCTTGAAGATTTCGTGTATGAAGGTTGATCGGCCAGGGGTCACCGGCCCCTTAGCTTTTTCTGGCTTGGGTAGAGGTTTGGAATTCTTTCCTAGCTTTTTCTGCTTAGTCATGCACACAAATCAACTGCTAGATTCTACCCAAACAAAACAACAACAAATATGTAGGAAAGTGGGCAGAGGAGCAGGGTTGTTACATGCTCCACACATAGGTTCTTACCTTCCATTTTTAAAAACCCAATTCTTCCCTAGCAGGTACGTACACTACTCTAAAAAAGAACAAATGGCTACACTCTTTCCCCGGCAACGACGCCAAAATGTCAAGCTATAAAAAGGGTCTCTTTCACCTCTAATTACCTCACATTAATATGTCAATCCCGGAACGTCTTGTTATTTCAAAGAGTGTCTCAGTCTGAAGTTATCATTTGCCAGAGTAATGCTAGTAGTACAGTGCTCAAAAATACAAGAGTAAACAGATGCTTGTTTACAACTAACTACTTCAAAAGATTAAACCTCACATTCGGAAAACTAAGCAATTTATCAGTCAAGGGTTCAGTAGCAGTAACTCATCCCTTTGTAAACTGATGGAACTAGAGGAAATCAGAGAACAGATCGTGGATCTGGGAGCCAGATAGTAGATGTCAATGCTTACTACAGCATGAGATCGTTCTTCACACCAAAATAACAAATGACAGGAAATGAAACGACAGATAAGAAATGGAACAACAATTAAGAAATAGAACAACAAACCTGAAATGGAACAACAAACAAGAAACTGTAATAGAAACTAAGTCTAGCAAGTAGTAACACCTTAATCTATAAGATCAAATGCACTAATCATGACCTACAGGAATCAAATGGCAATCCTTCACTCTTAAGGACGAATTGAACAACACACCAAAATGGAACAACATTGATTAATGATGAATTATAGAACAACACTTGAAAACCATATATACACACGGGACACCTTAATAGTAATCTGATCCAATTATCAATCTTAGTTAGAAAGAGTATGACTGCATTTCAAAATAGAACAACATTGTTTATAGATCCAACAATCGCAAATAACATAATTCCTAAGATGAATTCTGTAATGTCAATGAATAAATGCACAACACAGAGGCTCTGTAATTAAGCAGCAACAATATTCTGTAAATACTGACAGTATTATATCGACACTTAAAAGAACAGTGATATGTTGCAGAGTCAATACAATAGTTCTGTCTTTAGAAACCTTAATAAATTAAACATAACAGAGCATGTGATGTAAACTACAAAACACATCAGATTACCAAATAACGTCGATTAAGCAAACCACGCATAAACCAAATGTAATAGTACAGGAGCAAGTGTCCTCTAGGGCTGGGCCCTTAGCCTCCAAGGGTACACTGCTTGAAGTTATTCCAGACTCAGAGATGAAATAGCAACCAAGCTTGTATTAATGCATAAAGCAGAATTACAATAAATCAGTTCTCAATGAGACTTGATGATCAAAGTTTCAATCTTAAGAGAAATTACATAAAACATAACGGACTTGAAAAAACCCCTCTCGAGCTAACGGTGCTACACCTTTTATAATGGTGAAGGCGGAGATGTCTAGGTGCAAAAATAGTTAAAGCAGCGATCACTCAAGATCAAGGATCCTGAGGGATTCGCCGAACCGTTAGTCCTCAGTTATCTCTTTTATTTCTTGCGCTGAGCCGATATCTCCACTTCCTTTCCAGGGCTGATTCGCTTTGATTTGTTTTGCCTTGTTTGCATACGGTTCCCCGTCAAAGGGACAACGGTTAACCCGTCCTTGTCCTTTCCTTTGGAACAATAGTTTCTCATTTTTCCTTCTTCCTGCATAAGGAAATGACAATTGTCAGTGTTTTCGTCTTGCACATTAATCTCACAGGTTTTATTACAATTCCTTATCATTTTCCTAGTTCATGATGCAAAAGGTTTGTAAGTTCTAATGAAAAGATGTTGAAATAATTACCAAAAACATACCTTCTTTAGTACTCCACACTTTTATATAAAAAAACGCATCGACGTGTTTATACAAATGATACACATTGGTGCTCAGAGTTTGAACAAAAGCACTGGGACTACAATTATGTTTTGCGTACCTCGGTGTCGTTCATTCAAAGAACACCCCGGGGCCTTAATTTGATATGTAAGCACTCAGGTGGTATACATTCCAGCCATTGATCTTCTTTGCATTTAACGCCTTGGTGTTTTTAGTTATGTATGCAACCCGATGTGCTTATAGATGTAGTGCACCAGTGATACTTGTTCCATGAAGCGCACAACAAAAAATATCTGCTAAAACCTCTGACTGCCCAGATTTTTTCAATTGTGATGAAGTTATGTTATAATATCTGCTAAAACATCCTCTATCGCAAATGAATTTTTTAGCACATGCTTTTTGACAATTTTATAGCACTAAAAACCTCTGCTAGAAGATATTTCCTTTGTAGTGAAAGGAATTAAAGAATTCACATTAGACATAGTATACACCTAAAAAAATTAATAAGTCAAACATGATTTTCAATTTATTCATATTGAGTTCTTAGGAAACTATTAATGAATGTCAAAAATCTCTTTGAGAAAAAGAGATGAGCATCTTTAGTCCTCATAATTCATGATTATTTATAGAAAACAAAATACTTTATCTCCATGTAAAACTAGAATGAGCAAACTCTAAATTAGGCTAGAGAGACCTTTGATTGCAATTTAATTAGATTTTATAATACTTAGTAACGCAAGTTTAAAACAAAGTGATTATCTAAATTCATATAAATTGGAAATAAAGTTAATGTTTTTGAAGTAGTAATTAATACGATAACTCTTAAAGAGATAAAAGCATTTACTAAAATAACACAATACATTATAGTAGATTTATAATATGTAAGAAAATCATGAAATTATAAATTTATTTGTAAAGAATTTGATTAAAATCAAAAGAGAACTAAAAACCAGTCGGGAATTCTTTAATACCAATATAAATAGATGTAAAATAATAAATGTAATATCATACTCAATGTTGCCAAATGTATAGTATAAGATGTTGGAAGAAATATATTCCCTTGGATTAAATAATAATTAACTAGCCTCAAACGTCACTTCTATGATAATATTCATCGAACATCGTAGCTTAATTCATAGAAAAGAAGATGAAATCTCTAGTATGTGCCAACAATAAAAGTATTTTCAACTCTCTATGGCACACCTAAAGTCCGATCCTTCTTCATCAAGTAATTATATATTACTTCCTCCAAGCTCGTTGTCCTAGATCTCAATGATTTTATCGCGGCAATCAAATGGATACTCCTACTTCAGCTACTCCAAAATTATGATAGATAAAGTAGGTAAGATTTTGGAGTATATTCGAAAGTGTTAACTTTTCGATACCTCAAAATTGTTAACACAAAATTCTAGTTATGGTTTTTTTTCCAGTGAAAATGGAAAAAAATGAGGTAAAAAAATATTAAATTTTGAAGAGAATTTGTTAATACGTGATAGGGATTTTGAGAACTAGCTAATTTGATGAAATAACATGAATACAAATAGAATAATAAAGAAGCAAAGAGACGAGCAATGCCTATATATAATAAACAAAAACAATGAATGATAGTATATATAATAAACAAAAACAATGAATGATAGATTTTATTGGCTAAGCTTATAACCATTTTTTTTTATTAAAGTTATTAGAATATTTTTTTTTAATTTTTAAAGATTTGTGTAGGTAATTATTTTTTTATCATACTTCATGGTTTTATATTGCTTGTAAACATTTAAATCAGAATACTAGTGATGGGCATAAGACTAAGTTGGATATTTTTAATGACTGATGCAAATATTTTTATGTCGTTATGAATAAAATATTATTTATTTGAAAATATAAGAGGAGTTAGCACATAAGTATTTAGGCTACCTTACTACCAGAAAATTACTTAAAATCAGTTAGAGTCCAAGAAGGTTAATTTTTAAGTGAAAATTGTCTCAATTTAAAGCTCCATCTTTCTCAAGATTCCTAACCACCAGATATTAGCTTAATGGGAGAAAAAGGTCATGTAGGTGGGGGAAAAGGATTGTCAGAGATAAATATAATCTGGGAAAAAAAAGGTTCTAGAGGAAAAAGGACTAGAGAGAAAGAAAATGCAAAGAAATTTAGACACTGAACTAGTGGGACGCTACTAGGGTTTAAGGAGGAAGAATATCAAGTACTGATTCAAATTTATGGCAAAAGGGAAGGTTGAGGCTTAGTGGGAATTTTTGTTACGATAGTTCATTTGGTTGGGAGGAAAGTGATTGCTCTGGTTATATTTTCAAGTATTCATATAAGTAAACATATTGCTTTGTTTGAAAACTTTTAGAGGTTGTCTGCAGACAGAATATGATGATATGTACAGAAAATAAGAAAATGTAGTTGTGCATATAACATGTAAGTTATTAAAGGGTACTGGTTAGATATCAAAATCAATAACAAAAAATGTTTTTTTATTAAATATTCTGAATAGAGAGAATTTTTCCTAGATGATTTTACTAGTACATAATATATTACTAAAATGAGGGAATGAATTAGTTGATCTTAATCATGCCCAATAGAAAAGAATATTTTCTATACTAACCACTAACATAGGTAGTACCTACCAAAGGTGTGAAAACCCTTGAAGGGTTTGTGCATAAACCCTTAGTACAAGAATCTTTGGCTAATTTTCTCTAACTAAAAATAGTCGAGAAGAATTTTTGGGTGTAACAAGGTTGAGGGTTAGTAGGCAAAGGCTAAGAAGTAAATCAGAATAGGTTGGGATAAATAAAGATCGAATGTGACCACTTGATGATATGCCTTCATTGTGTAGTAAACAATGATTAGAGATATATTCCTAAATAATCATGTAAAGATAGAAGAAAAAATATTATACATTGGAAAACTATGACTATGTAACTTGTATGCGGAAAGGATAGAGAAACTATAATTGTCTAGAAAAATAACCATGAATAAAATCAGACCGCATTCATAAGGTAGAATGACTACAACTAAGTAAGCCACAACTATTATAAAGAAATAATCAAATACAAGGAGCAACTAAAAAAAGAGATGAATTCACATTATTTGCTGATAAATAGACCTTTTCATATTCAAAACTTTGAAAGTAGGAAAAACTCTAGAGAAATGCTAGATCTATCTTTTATAGCTATAGTTAAGCTACTTGAACAAAGTTTTAAAGTGAAAATAAAAATTTGCTAGTCCAATTTACAGAGTATGTTAAAGAACTATAAATATATAAGTATATATAAATATTTATTCAAACTAAGTACCCAAGTCTCAATGTAAACCTTGTCATATACAACAATAAAAACTAAGTGACAACAAACTTAGTCTAAAATGGTGGGGGGTGGATGTTCTAAAATAAATACAAAGATAATAACCTATGCTAAGGTGAGGCTACAGTTGTAATAGGCCACTAAAATTCTTAAGGTCAGTCATTACTTGCAATATAAAGGAATTATGAATTCAATATATAGTTAGATACCTGGAATGCACTTGGAGTAAGAATTTCATATTAATAACCCAAGACAAGGGAGAATCTAACCTAGAGAATACAAAAGGAGGATTCCTTGGTCAATGGAATATATTACATCCATTTTCTACAAATGCTAACAATAAGTAAAAAAAAATAATCTCCATATTACCTTATAAGGATCTTATTCACTACCAAGACCTCTAGAATCTGTCGAAAGAGATTTAAAGTAAGTATTGTGATAAGGGGGAAAGGAATGAGTAATTAACCGTTTTCGTAAATGAAAGAAATGAGTATGAGTTTTAAGGAAAAGGGGATCATGTTGTTATCTTTGGCTCAGGGTGACCTGAGGCTAGGTTGACATTGAGCTTCCCATAAAGAAGCTTGTAAAAAACAAAACGTAACCCTATTACCACTTAGGAAGGGTTTGAGTGGAGCACAATATTATTACATTAAAACTGGAATTAGAGAAGGGTTATTTGATAACATTTAATAATTCAATAAAATTACAAAGATATAAACCTAAATATTGGCAATTACATGAGGGTATAGTAATCCTCGCTGCCAAGTATCTTATTTAGAGAAGTAGACATAAATTCCATGGTAACTCGCCTAAGTTTGTATAAGGAGAGACATGTATAAGGAGAGACATAGGGAGTTAAAAATAAAAATAGAAACTTGAACGAAGAATCTACCAAGAAGAAAATAAAGAAATTAAGGGGATAAATAAAAACCCTATTTTACTCGAATAAAACCCTCGCATGAAAAACATTAGAGAAATTTTGAGGTCTAAAATGGGTCTCCTAAGGAATATTATAAAATAATAAAATAATATTATATTACATTGTCAAATTTTAGAGGGAAACAGGAAAAAACAACTTTTTCAACTCGTGTTTTCAACTTATGTCCTTACTATTTTACTCAAATTTTGAGTGGAAGCACTTATTGGATGTAAAATTTAATTCCTCATCCAAGGAGTACCCATGTTGCATTCTTTCGATGGACCCTATTACATGAAAAATGAGAAACACATGAAAAATTTATTGCAATCATGTTTTTCATGTATTTCTTATTTTTCATGTAGCAGGGTCCTTCAAAATTATGCAGCATGGGTACTCCTTGGATGAGGAACTAGATTTTGCATCCAACAATTTCTCCCACTCAAAATTTGAGTAAAACCATAGAGAGATAAGTTGAAAATACGAGTTGAAAAAAGTAGTTTTTTTTGTTAATATTTTTACTTTTTTACTCCAAAAATGGCAAATCATCTACCATAATTGACACCATCATCTTGAATCCTACTGGTTCTCATAAAATTTATTTTGGTTCTACATTTTTGTTTTTGGGGCCCATTTTAGACCTCAAAATTTCTCTAATGTTTACATTTCAGGCCTCCAAGCCAAAAATTGAATATGTCTCCAGATGAATTTTTAACCAAAAAACCATGAAATACCTATTAACAGAGATGGATAAAATCTCGAATCATTAGGTGAAGGTCTAGAGATCCTTTTGAGCTCCTAGAACCCACATAGAGGAATTTAAAGCTCGGTCAGTTACCCAACTCTTTTAAGCATGGAAATAAATAAAAAAAAGAAACAAATAATTAACGAATTTGTGAATTGCAAGGAGGGCCGCAACCTATTAATTCCCTCATAGTCGCATCAGAGAGTTAAGTGATTAATACACTTCATACCACCATGTTATCTAAATGAAACAGTCTACTACGAGGAGAATTGGTACAAAAACTGGGGAATCAATGGTGTAAGGAACCAAAGGCTATGAGAATCTAGGAGGAAGGAAAAACCCTCATTCATGTTGCAGAGTGGCTGACGACCAAGCCCAACTTAGAGAATGACAGGGAGAATTTGGAATAGGAGGGGGGTAGTAACCCTAATCATTTTTCACATGATCTCTCACCATACGATATCCTTGATTAATCCAAACCATTTCTTGACTGACACACCACGTGGCCATGCCAATGTCCAATAATGTAAGAAAGCCACGTAGCGATAGTCACATGTCTCAACACCTTAGGGTTGCGGTGTAATGGTTTCAAAGCATAAGGTTGTTGTACGGTGCAATGGCAAGTATATCCACTAAAAAAAAGGATCATGGGTACAAATGTTTGAATAAACCATGTTAAAGAAGCAACCTAGAATATTAGTATGTATATCAACTTGGGAAGAACTTCCTTGATGGTGCAATATTCCAAAGAAAATATTAACATATACATGCATGGTATGGTGGTATAGTGGTAAGGCCACCTTATTACCTTTAATCATACACTTTAGTATTTCCTTAGCATAAGAAAGTATTGGTGTTAAATAAAATATGTTTCCTTAAGGTAAAAGTTAACATGATATTGCAGTAGAAATATGTAACCAAAATACACAATCATGATATACATTTAATTGTTTCTGTTAAAATTAAAGCAATAAATGCATACATTTGGGATAGTGAATCAAGTAAAAGTGTGTGGTAGCACACAATTTTTATTTTTTCTTTTTAATGTGAATTTTGGGTACATTACAATTTACTAATGAGGTGCAAAGAGTTATAGGGGTGGACTCTAAAATTTTGTTTTGATTGAAGTATATGAAGTGTTTGGTGTTGTGTGAATGTTTAACAATAGAAAATTTAGAAAGACAATAATGAAGGTGTTGGCATTATTCCCTTAATATGACAAGTTTTAATAATCCTACTAGTTTGGCCAATATAGGATTTGCAGTGCCCCATCTTATCTGAGTACTTTGACATGATAGCTTATTATTTGAGGGTAACGATTTACAAATAACCCAGTGATATGTTTGTTATTATAATAATAAAACCTAGCATTTTATGATATGAATGTGCAGATTAGATGATGATTTGATGGTTTAATATTTATGTGATGTTTAGATAACATGTTATGCATTAACTAGATGAAAAGATTGATCATGATTTTATTATTTTGATGAATAAATAAGATTTTAAATATTATACTTTCATATATTATTAATAGTTTTCCTATTGTGATAGGAAAATAGAAGAATGTAGTGATACAAACATGCATGATTAGATGTTGGACTCTGGATTGAGTTAGGAACATTAATTATTTTGGAAATATATTCATATATTGGTTAGAACTATCAAAAGTTTTGATCAATTAGTTTAGTGAATGCAAACATAGTAATTTTTCTTGTTGATTGATTCATAAGTGTGATGGAGTTGCATGGAGGTATATTGAACATTAGTACAAAAGGTGGGGTAGTGTTCATGTTCCCATCTACTAGCACTTTGATTGTGGCATGGGTTGAAGAGCGTGCAACACTTTTACCTTGAATTTGCATGTCACAATGAGGGTGGTCCATGGATTCAGTCACTCATAAGGATCAACTAAGTAGCATGTAATAAGGTGAAACTTGATTCCTCAAGAGGGGAAACATTTCAAGTTAACAATTTTCATTGTTGTTGCACTATTTCCCCATCAACAAAATCAAATACTCGAAGGCATGCACTTCCTATACCCTTGGGATTATGAAAGACAAATACTAAGGGGCATGATGTGCCTCAAACTTCTAGGTATCAATAGTTAAATATGCCACAAAAATAAAATATATGTATTAAAAATGTCCAAAAAAAAGAATACATTATACATTACATTTCAGGTGAAAGAATAATGTGTTAGACAGTTTCACTGAGTAACATAAATAAATTAATGGTGTTTAAATAATTATTACATTGTCAATAAAAATATCCAGACATATGTATCCTTGAAAT
Organism: Pinus taeda; assembly: GCA_000404065.3. Taxonomy (NCBI): domain Eukaryota; kingdom Viridiplantae; phylum Streptophyta; class Pinopsida; order Pinales; family Pinaceae; genus Pinus; species Pinus taeda. Next base: position 9,511 of record APFE031332201.1, read on the forward strand.
AAGAAAATAATACTACATCTAATGTAAAAGTATAAAAATTGTATATGATATTAATTTAAATAAATCACTTATTCAAAAGAAATATATTTAAATAATATGATTTATTAAAATAAATATAATTTAAGAGAACTCTTAAATGATAAAGAAAATAAAAGAAGATGAATCCTAACCACAATTTGAAATTATAGATAAAAATTGGTAAGTTTGTGTTAAATTAATGTGATCTAGTTGCTAATTAGACATGTAACTACCTATGTAACACAAAAACCATAAACTTAAATAAGATCTATGGAATTGTTGTCGTTGTGACAAACACCTTACAAAATTTTGGCTACGTTTGAATTTTGGAGCCTCCTTGTGATTTTATGATTTGTCATTTCAAGTTGTCTATTGTTACTTCATGGTCAATTGTCATTTTCCAAGTGCTTCAATCTTCTTATGAGATTCTAAAGTGTTGAAGTCACTTTCTTGCACATGCTTAGCTCTCAATGCATCTACAACCACCCACTTCCTTCAAGCAATCTTGACGGTCAATGTCTGTCTTTGAAGTCAAGTAATGCAAAATCCTTGAGATGAATACTTTTGCAGTGTCTGGAAATAATGATTACATAGTCCTTAAGGGTAGTTATTGCAACACTCTTGAACATTACACAACCCCTACTGAAAATTCTTGTGCAGTCGACAGAGATAGTGCACTGTGAAATCCCTATGGACGATGAATGTGCAATTTTAGTTGGCATTCTCTCTCAGTCTTAGTTGCAACTATATCATCACCCGAGTGAGTTTTCTCAAGTGTCTCTTTTGCGCGCTTTGGTTTTCACAAGAGTAATTTTCACTTTCGTGACTGAATTTTTTTCTTGCTTTGGATTTAACAAGTGTTTCTTTTTCTTTCTATTTTCTTTAGCATTTTTCACTTTCACTTTCTTTATATTTTGCAAGTGCCAATGTCACTTTTTCGTACTTTCTCAAGTGTCACTTTTAACTGTTTTCACTCTTGCATGTGTTGCACCTTAGCGCACTACTAGATGCAACTCTAGTGCACTCTTCAACATTAGTGGATAATCTATATCATAAGAATATGTTCTATACACACTGCCACAAATTAGTGCATTTTTTAGTTGCAGTCGACATTTCTATCATAAATTTTATTCTAGGTGTTGCAAAGCTACGTTTCAATTGTCACACTAAAAATAAGTGTCACTTTGTTGTCGTTTCAAGGTATGCATGTGAATTTTCAGTACAGTGAATTCTATTGGATTTTTTTATGGTATGCATGTGTGTGATTCAATTTTGGAACTTATTTACATCATATTTTCTCCCATGTTCCACTCATCCAACACTTAGCCAATTTTGGAGTTCATCCTTGTCCTTACATCTTATGCAACTTATAAACACACTTAATATTCCAAGAAATTAATGAGTACTCTGAACACTCCTAAGTATTAATGATGAAATCCTTACCTCTTAGACCTATGCACTTTGTTAATCTTAAGGAAAACCTCCTCCACCTTCACATTGAGAAACCTTGGAGTCTAGACCATAAATATGGTTGTTTAGCCTTGCCAACTATGTAGTTCATGGTTTCTCCTACCATGGGTTGTTCATTGCACAGTTTCAATGGAAAATGGTATATCCTTGTGTCACTCTCATGCCCAACTTTGCAGTCCCCTACAGCTTCCATGCATTGCGCAGTTGTGGTGTCCTAACTTTCCTCCCCGTCTCTCTAACTTGCTCAACTGCATAGTTCCTTCATCTAGTGGGCCTCCTACAATGCATTGCACAATTATAGTGGGAATTTGATCACCTCTAGTCCAATACAACCCTCAATTTTGACAATCCTTTGAGTCTTCCCCTTAATCAATGCACATTGTGCAATTACAGTGGCTAGTCTTGTCCCTCTTGATGACTGAAATCCCTCACTGCATAGTACCTTTTCATATCTTGCATCCTACTTTACATTACATAGTTACAGTGTATAGTGAGGTTATCCCTCATCCCCTATAATGGTAAACTGCACAATATATGTCTCCTCTTCCTTGATCACTGCACGCTATGCATCCTTAGTTAGTAAGCCTATCACCTTATCTCTTGGAATTCCCCACTATGCAGAGCCTTGATAAGCCTTCCTAATTTCACATTGCGTAGTTCCAAAGGATAATATGGTCATCCCTAGGTCTTTATAGCCCTCAACTGCACAAACCTTAGCATCTTCCTCTTAGATCCCTTGCATGCTGCCTCAAGAAAGTTAATATATTCCATGAGCAAGTAAAGGTAGAATAGGTGGTTTTCAAACAGATGTGGTCTTGTCATGAGTGGACTTCATCTGCAAGTGTTGTTACCTCAACATGGCAGGGTGATGCTTAAGGAAGGTGTAAAGTAGGATTTACAAGAAATATTTTCTAGAGAAGAAGCACTAGAATAACCATCATGAGGACATGAAGAAATCTTAGACCATCACAGAATGGTGGCATCTCAAGTTGACTTGGAAGTTTCTAACTCTCATCTAGGCCCTTTGGAGGGTGAATATGTAGTAAAAAAAGATCTAGCATTACGAAGTCAAAGACCCAACAAAAAAACTTAGAAGATCTTGGCCTTTATGTACTATTAAATATTATGTCACTGTTGCCAATTCATGGCTTCTCAAAGTGTCACCAGAAGACTCGTATGAGTCAATGTATTTTTCCACATAATTTGTGGAATGTAATTATTGTACTTTAAAATAATGAGAAAATATAAAATGTGTGGAAGCCCAAGGGTCCCATATGGAATGTGAAAAGTCACTAGAATGTTCTAAAGTCATATAGAAGCTCAAAGATCACACAGGAATTTTAAAAGTCTCAAGGGAGCTCAAGAGTCATGAGGGAAGGCCATGATTCACATGGGAGGTGGACAGTAACATCATATGTTATAAATACACCCTCATAGATCAAGAAAAATGACTTTTGATTTTTCACCTTGGCTTCTCTAGCTTGGAATAGGAGAGAAGATCTTTCTTTGGAGAAGAAAGTAGTGATTTCATGTTCCACTATTGGGGCTAGTGTGGTGGAATTGTAGTTGTGTATCTTGAGACTTTCACTTAATATATGAAGCTCTCACAACAATCACAATTTAGTGTATATGTTGTGAATTATTATGAGACTATTCTTTCATTGTTTGCAATGTATCTTTATGTGAACACATACTAATGAAAATGAACTATTTCATTGACTTTAGTATGCATCTTGTTGAATGTGCATTATTACTTTCTTTTATGATTTTTTTTTATCTTGTGAACTACTTTGGAGGTTAACTAATGATTTTTTCCATGCTCTTGTGTGTCTCCTTTATGATAGTACTACTTTTCTACTAGAGGCTCAATCTCTCTCTTTCCTTTCCATGGAATCATCTTATATACATTGAAATCGTATGCCTCATAATGTCAACTTACTTTCTTGTTACAAATATTATTTGTATAATCTCTTATGCTGATTTTAGGGATCAATTTTTAGCAGTAAGAGTTACATGCAAATTTGATTTTAGAAACTCCTCACCAAGTGTCGCTTTTTCCTAGATTTGTGGCATGCGCGCCATAAACCCTAATTTCTCCAAATCTATTTAAACGATGCCTCAGAGCTCATTCTTCACATTTGATCTTATATATGGAATTCCCGAGGCATCTAGGAACATTCAGCATAGTTGGCCCAACTTTTTTGGGTAAGTTTTTCTTTTCATGCCTTTTGCAGCTTTTTCTGTCGCTTTTTTATTTTTTAGCTTGTATGAGTGTTGTTTCCTTCATTTTGTTGAACGAACACTGGTGTTTTAATGTGTTTTATCATGTAGAATTTTGGTTTCAAGTTTTTCATTGCATTTCCTTAGTGTTACACGCATAACATTGTTTTTGCACTTACAGTTGTCATTGTGGTGAATCTCTCCATGAGCTTCTTTGTTTTTTCATTTAACTAATTTATGCACCTACTTGAATTACATGCATGTCTATTCACTCATATCTGCACTAGATTTGCACACATACTAATTTCTTCACATTTTTAGGTTGTCATTGGTTAGATCCGGGCTGTCTTGGCCCAGATCTTGTTTCTCCCAGCATGATCTGTGCATTCCTAGAAGTCAAGGCTCTACCTTGCCTCCATGAATTGTGAAGAGGCCACCCACACTGGCTCCTAGTTATTCTCTGCACAATCCTGGGAGGCAGTGCACAATCCTACCCACTGGAGTTGCGCAATGTGCGGTTCCAGCCAGCAACCCAGCCTGATTTTTCTGTGCATTGCTCAATTTTGAGTCAGCAGTCAACCTCACTAGAATGTGCATTGCACAGTTCCAGTTAGCAGTGAGCCTCACTGGCATCTAAGATTGTGCAATACGTAGTTCTAGCTAACAGTCTCCCAGCCTCCTGGTGTCAATGCTGCGCAATGTTGCCCAACATTCACCAGTTTGTTGCTTGATTGATTCTTGAGTTGCCTGATGTTTTTTAGCTGACATTGTCGCCGTGAGTGTCTTCTCTTTCTTCAAGTATCACAAGTTTTTGAGTAGCTTCTCTGCGGTATAGGTATCATGGCCTCTAAGGGAGCTGGATCAAAAGACACAGTTGAAAGAAATACTAGGGATGTGGTTGAGCAGGGGTTTATGAGCTTTCCTGTGTACAAAGACACACACCAATTCATTGAGAAAGACATCAAGATCACATGGCAAGACATCAACACTATAATTGTAGGAAACTTTGAGGAGAACCTAGAGGACTGGCATGTATATGTCAATATTCATAAGTCAGGGTTGTACAAGGTTGCATGTAGGTTTCCTATATTCCTATGCGCAAATGTGATCCACTGGATTGTCTCACACACTGATCCTAAGATGATTGTCTCACACACTGATCCTAAGATGCCGATACTAAGTAGTGTTAGTGGATTAAAGCTTGCTTCCTTCAAGACAGAAGATTATTAGCAGATGCACCATTTTCCACTATTGGTGAGTAGGATGGATGTGTTGTTCTACACTCCCAACAACAACACAAATACAAGAGACATCTTGAAGCATTGGGTAAGGGAGCCATCAAAGTTCAGGATGGCACACAACTAGATATACAATATGAAGACAATTAGGAAGGCTTACCAATTCTTGTTCATCTTCACATGTTGTTTGTATGGCCAAGGGAGTATGAAGACCTTCCCACAAAGTTGGGTTGCTATGTTGGATCAACTGGAAAGTGAAGGAAAACCTTTCAACTGGTCTGACATGTTGGCTCTCTAGTTGAAAGTGCATGTATCCAATGCCTGGAGTCCACTCAAGGTTCAACAAGCAAGATTCTTCATGTCTTCCTACCTGCTCGATGAAATTTGTTCCATTAATAGTTTCCTAGCATTGGTTGGGCATGGATTCCTTCATAGAATATTGTGAACATATATTGCAATTTGTTCTCGAACTGCAGCTACCGAGGAGTCATGGCTAGAATATCTAACCATTTCATTGCCCCTCTATACAAAATGATCTTGGAACAAGATCTGCCTTGCATGTCCTAGGCAATAAAGGAGGCATTGTTAAACATTGCAGATTGGTATGCCTCACTCGATGACACCTTCATTAGAATCTATAGTGTGGAGAAAGCCTCACATGTTTTGCTGAAGTTTTCAATGGACAAGCTAGTCATAAAGGTGGTTGCATACCACAACTCGACAGGGTTATCAGCTGGATTACACAGGAATAAGAAGGGACAATGGCCTATGCTTCCTTTGTGAATTGGTTTGTATGTAATCTGGAATTTGAAAGAAGCGGATGTTGAGGTCGAGGACTTCAAGAAGTTTAAGTTTGACACCAAGATTTTCAATCCGTATGACCCACATGGCTTATACAGGGACCATTGTGTGACAATCTACTATTCTTAGATCCACGAGGTGTGTCATTGGCGAGAGGAAGAACCATGTAGATATTGGTATAACTCCTCTAGGCTCAATGAACTGGTCAGCATGGTAGTAGAGCGGCTAGTATCACTCAAGGCATCAACACCACAGAGAGCAGCAACAACAACAGTAGCAAGAAACAAACCTGTGCAAGACAACGGTAAGAGGAAGCTTGCCGAAAGCATAGAGACGAAGCAAAGCTACAATTTTAGGGAAGATACACTTGTGGAGAAAGTAGCTTTGGAGATAGATGCAAAGAGGTGACAACATGAGAGGAGAATAGCTCAAAGAAAGAGGGAGAAGAAAAGATTGGAAGAAACAGAGAGGAAGTTGCAGGAAGTATAATAGAAGCTCAAAGAAGAACAAGAGTTGCGCAGAAGGGAGAAGGAACCGCGACATGAGCAAGAACAGGAACAAGAATAAGAGGAAGTGAAAGGCACACAAACAACACAAACTACGTTGATACAGGTTGAAGACTTTGAACCAACAGCAGATGAGGATTAAGGTGAGCAACCACATGAACAAAGAACTTGCTTCGTAGGATGAACCAATAGTAGAAAAATGGACATGGAGATGGAGCAGCCAGAACAGGATCAAGACACTGACCTCGTTCCAAATCAATCGAGGTCACTCCACAGGCTTCACCAGCTCCAATAGCATAGCGAATCTTGAGTGAAAAAGGAGATACCATTCTCCTTGAAGATAATCCGGGAACAGATGTGTACAACATAGCCTTTAATGAGTCACAACACAAAGTTGTACAAGCACGTAGAGTACACACCCTGGAGGAGCATGCATCACCTCTGCACTTTGAAGAATGGGTGATTGTGTTATATGTACAAAGGCATCTAGCTGCCTTGGTCGATGCTACAAAGGCTTATGTCAAAGCCACGAGCTCGAGTGTGAATTTCTTGATATCAGAAAACTAGCGCACGGATAAGGAGTTGCAAGTAGTCAGGCAGAGAGAGGAAGAATCAACAGGATCCACCACAGCAAAGATGAAGAAAGAGCTACTCATTGAAGTATCGGCTCTTGAGACAGTCACGCAGAGACTGTATGATAGGTTCGCTACCATGCACAAGGCAGTTGTCCATCTACATGGTCATCAATAGTGCTGCACCAAGATAACGCGAACACTCACATATATATATGTCATAGTTGATCATGTACATACATGGACAATGAGGTACAAGGGAGCCCCTCTTCACTTGCACAAGATGATGAAGCCACAAGTAGAGTTGGACAAAGCACACATCTAGAATCTAATCTAGAATTATGAGGAAATCTCGTCACTCATCACTAGCGTTGAGGCTTCGTACGCACGATTGTTCAGGAGTTTTGATGTCGTGGTCAGAAAGTATGGCACTCCATCAATTAATATTCTCACTAAGGCTAAAGATAAGAACCAATTTAGAGTGGAGTTCGATGCGTACTTTGATCTGTTGATGCTCATGGCCACCACTGCAGATTTGTTGGTTAGCAAAGAGAACATGCAGATGTATATCACCAGTCCGGCCTTGCTCAAGACTAAGTTGTGCATATTACAGGATAATTTGGACAAGAGTTTCCAAATATCTATACCTGGAAGCAATTGAGGCAAGAGTTTGTTTCCAGAAAGACATCATCAAGGAGTACGCGGACACCATTGTACATGATCCAAGGTCCGGGTGTGACGAAGGACCCTTCCAAGACCTTTTACTTTCGTGATGTGTTAACTTTCATTTTTAAAAGAACATTAATGAATACATCTGAATGTTGTAAAGAAGAGGAACATGTCAACCATCAACACATGAATACAAAAGTAGTTGATAATGGTGTTCGTCTAGGAGGGACTATGTCTCCGGGCCCCGGTGTCAAGATGGTGTAGGCCGCTGCATTAAGTGTTGTCAATAGTGATGATGTACACAAGAGATGATGTTGTGATCATACAAAGAAAATTCCCTCATGCAGGAGTGGCTCTAAGAGATGTTCCACTATAGGAACTCTCAGTCAAAAGACTCCTATTAGTATGACACAAAACTCATGCACGATGAGCATCCCGCCAACATGGCATAAAAGGGATCTCAAAACAAACATGCATGGCGACACATGCATATCCCAACAACATACAACAAAGGGATCTCAAAACACAACATGATGAATCATGACAACAAGTACGTTGCATTGGCGATACCGCGTTACATCAAGCAGGAACCATAAAAGTGAGTAAGACACAGGATCCCACATCAAGCATCAACAGGGATCTGTGCAGCGCAATGCATAGCAAAAGAAGTACATGAATACACTGCATATACCTCACATCCAAGGGCCATATGAAGACGGATGTCAAATTGCTGAAGTTCGTGCCATCGATCTCATAGCATCAATCACATGGAAATCAATGCTCACACATGAATGCTGAAACCTGCATTCCACTTAGAAAAGTGGCTAAATAATAGAATGGGAGAATGAGAAATATGAACACATCATCAGATTTGTGACGTCGAATAGTGCAAAATCAACTGTGCAATTTTTGAATTCTGAGAAGTTGAGAATCTAGGGCTCAAGGAATCTTTTAGATTCCCCCTAGATTCCTCAAAGATTTTGCTCCATGGGTGGACTGGAAATCTGCAACTCCAAAGGTGAATCTGGCTTCTCCATTGCGATCCCTATGGAAAACCATGAAAAACGATTATAAATTTGACTATATTCCGACATGGAGAAAAATTACCTCCTCAGGAAAATTGCAAGGATCATGGTTCCGCTCCCTATTTTTGCAGCAATCATGGTTCCATCCTCATACTGAAAATGGTCAAAAAATGTAGAAATCTAATGGAGACATGGATAGCACCATTGTTTTCGTGGTGTCGAGAAGTGCTGAAACCATATAAAATTTGTCAAAATCTGACAAAGTGAATTTTCAACCTTCCTGCAAAATGCTGCCTCGAACTACGTGCCAAGATTCTGCCTCCTCTGTCTCGAAATCCATGCCAGCACCTGGTTCCTCCATCTGCCCATGCACTGAGAAAATTGGGTTCTTTTAAAGTTTGGAGGGTGAATTTATCAATGAATTGGTTGTGGCATTGTGGTAAATTAAGTCATTAGTTGAGGAGGGGTCGGGTGGTCAAACCCCACCCCTCCTATTTTTTTACACATTATAGTTTCAAAAGTTGAACGAATTTTTTTTATAAGGGGGTCGGGCCCACATTGGACGGCCCGCCCCATGTCTCCAGCACACCCAACCTGGCACATTAACATATGGTATTAATGGTGCATTAACCGTTTTGATTGGGAGGTGCATTAAGTGTGGTTGGTGCATACGTATGGGCGTGATGTATGGAGGTGGTATTAGTTATGGGGCTACCTGCTCGGGGGCCAACCTATATGGGCCAGGCAGGTTCGACCCCCACCAGTCTCGAATTAACTATTATATGGTGTGTGGAGGGATTTCTGGTTGTGGGCCGGGTCCATCGGAGGTGGCCCGTGCCCACCCCTTTAATACAATATGGTTAACATATATGTGGGGTGCGGTTGGAGGGTCCAGCGGGGTCATGGCCACTAGCCCATATTTAAAAATTGATTTTGTTTTATGGTTAGGCCAATAGGGTTCATGGCCCATCGGACTTTTAATAAAATTTTTGTTATGTAATTTTTTTTGGGGTGGCGGGGGTGGTGGCCCACCACCTCATTTATAATTTTTTTTTGGGAATTTTAAAGAGGGGGTAATTTTCAAAGTTTTAGGAAACAATGGATATTGGGAAAATTAATGAGGCCACAATTTTGAATGATTTTGGGAGCTAGGTTTAATGCCTCGGGGTCGACCAAATTGTAGGACACTTAAATCTCGCCCACCGCCCAACTTTGACCAAAACTTTGATTGGATCGTTCTCCCTTATACGAGCTCGGATTGATGAACCATTTGCACCTCCATGATTAGGAAGATGAGATATATGCTCTGGTCTTGGGTTGACATCATTCTAAGCACTTTGATTTTCGAGCATTCATAAACCCTCTTTGTCCTGCGTGTCTCTAGAGCCACCTGGATCAGCACACTACCAAGCATGGCATCATTTCATCACCGAGGATCAAGGAGAGGAGGTTGATGAGCTGATCTTTCCACAACCATTCAAGTCTTAGTGTTTTCTTGTCTCACTAACTCAAGCCATTTTTGTCCCACATGGGTATATGTGGAAAATGTATCATTTTTGTAAACATGATGTAAAGTGAAATTCCAAGTGTCATTAGTGGAATGCAAACAGTCATATGTAATGTAAAGAGTTATGTAATAAATTTGAAGAGTCATGAGGGTAGTCCAAGTGTCACAAATGGGAATGTCAAGGGTCACCCCACCCTTTGTTATAAATAGAACCTCATAACTCATAGAACAGGGCTTTTGGGAGCCAAGCTTTTGCTGGGCATTTCTTAGAGAGGTCTTGGAGAGTATTGTGATGAGCCTTGGCTTCTCCACAGTGTAGAGTGAGTACGTCTCTTTGGAGGAGAAAGAGGTGTTGACTGTAATGTTCCACTATTGGGGCTAGCGGTGGTCATGGTTGTATGTATGAATGGAGCTTTCACTTTATATAATATAATAGAGCCAGCATATTTCATGCATATATTGTTATTGTAGTTTGAATATTTTGGATACTTTAGGAATGTATGTAGTTTTAAGTTACGCATTTATGTATGGAATATTCCGTATGTGATTGTATGAATATTATTGAAGCATTTTGTTGGTTTAACTTATCACCTTGGATTGTCGAATATTCTACTTTCTAGTTCATGATGTCTTTTAGCTCGTGTGTTCCTTTCGGGCTATGTACTATTACAGGCTTCTCAGGGATACACTTTTTTCCCCTTTCGTGTGTTAGAACCTCCCAATGAAATGCTCTTGACTCACTGCAAGGTCACACACTTTCTTTCGACATGGATATCTTGCTTACCTCTGCATGCTATCGTAGTCAAGGCATAGCTTTAGTACCCACTGCTGGGACTTATACTCCAAACAGTCTAAGGTCTAGTTGGGACTTCCTACCGGGGAGATCCCCTGACAGGTTGGTGGGTCCAGCACTGTCAACATTTCTGGTGCTAGAAGGAAGGCTAGATGACAAGCTGAGTCCTCAAAATCAGTTTTGAATCCCTGCACATCTGTCATGTCTTATGTTACAGTTCACGCTCTGAGATGTATGTCTTATGGAAATGTGTTTGTAATCTCCAGGGATTTCTAGGATGACTTGTCACAATACACATATGCAGTTGAAGGTGGAACAACTTGGCCCAAGCATAGAGCTTCTTTTGAAGATATCTCCTTGAGGATTATGTGGCCTAATCATTGTTCACATTCACGCTTTCGAGGGCACCCACTGAAATGGTGTGTCACATTGACTGATAAATCTATTCACTCTTTCCATCACTTTTTTGAAGAAATAGACCATGCTTTCCATCACTTTAACTGTAAAGCAGTTAACAAAAAAATTCTCGAGTTACAGAAAGCCCCTGATGAATCCCTGTTGCAATTTTGGGATCGCTTTCGTGATCTTGCATTTCAATTCCCAGACGATTAAATTGATTGGAAATTTCCTCGTGAAAGATTTCAATATCTTCTTCACATACCTAAAAATCCACAAGTGTTAGAATCATTCAAACACATCCTAGCATACCTTGGTGTTAGAGGTTCCAAATCCAAGGCGCACATGGTTTCTGTCACAAGTGATTGTCCGTCCTCATCTCATCAAACAAATTTAGCCCCGCAATGCGAGGTGGGAGAAGGTGCGCACCCATCTGTTGAATTGTCACATCCTCCCACCCCACATGCTCTTGATTTATACATAGGTTTGGCTTACAAGATTGTTGGTTGTCACGTGGACTTGTTTCCTCAATCTCCGTCCCCACATTCTGTTGATCCTCCAGATTGTATTGTGCTATGTTCTCCCGTTCCGAACTCCACTCTTATTGTTCACAAGGATCATGTTGTCGATGAAGTTGGTGTTGAGTATCCAACCTAAGCTATCATTTATGATGAGTATGTGTGGGAATTTGAAGAAGAACCCATGGTGAAGGATAACCTCCTTCTATACGCATGTTATCTTCTTTTCCTTGACATATTTGGTGATTCTGCCATTGTTAATTTTCGATGTGAGAATTCATTCCCGAATGCATCTATTTCTGATCATTCACAGAATACACCAGATGTCAGTCTATCATTTCATAGAGGAGAGGACACATCTATGTTTGCAAATCCAGTCAATATTTCATCTATCATTTCCAGAAATGCAGAGGGCGAACATTCCCGCTTCTCATCAACCCCTCTTTACAATTCATCAGATCATGAGGATGTCGATGAATTTATCGAATTTTTTGATCATGGTTGTCATGATTTGTTTTATCCTTCACTCGATCACCACATTGATTCATTCACTATCGATCTTTCTAAGCTACACATCTTCGATAATCTATCTATTGATGAAGTGGAAACCCCATAAGTTGTCGAGGAACTTTAGCCTGAGCTAATGATTATGTCAAACCCTCTTTGTCCTAAGGTCGATTCCACTTCAAATTAGAATTTCGTTGAAACACCTAAGGCTCGTCATCACTCTCCTTTCTACATTGAAGATCAATCCAATTCACAAAATTCACATCCTCCACCTAAATCACATGATCCTATCGGTCATGCATTGGAGGAATCATACACAACAAGCACTCTTACTAAACGTAAGTTGTCTTTATTTCTCATGTTTTATCATTTGTCACGGTCAAAAGAGTGTGCGTGTTTTTTGTTTACGCACGGTGTGATGAATAACAATGATACATATGTAGAATTATTATCTTGCGCTTTTATTCTTTTCTTTTCTGTGGATATTTTTGAGCTTGGAGCATTTTGGTATTCACTGTTATATTTTTCTTGCCTTCTGGTTTACACGCTTGCCTTTCTCGTAAAACACGCCTTCACCAACATGGGTCAACCAATGCGCCTATGGTTGCATTGGAAATATCACTTTACGTGAAGAGGCCCATGCATTATTTAGTTTGGGAGTAGGAGTAGTGTTTGCTTTCTTGTTTTGATTTGTTTGCATGCTTTCTTTGTTTACTTTGTTTGCATTTCTTGCTTGCTCACTTTATTTTCTTGTTTTTCTTTGATTTACTTTTGTCGATTTCTTTCTTGTTTGTTTTCTTGTTTTGCACCCATAGGTTTAGTTCACATGAAATCATGTGTGGCTCTCTAGACAAGCAACATAAAGTACAAGAGGACTTGTACAACTGTCAACACTTGGTTACATTTTTTCCACTCTCCTTATGAAGAGCTTGTTGTCTCCAGTTGATGATACCTTGATGGAAAATACTTTCTGTTTAGAGTGATTCTTGGTGAAAACACAATGCTTGCACTTTTAACTAGCACCACCTACTCTAATCGGTTCTTTTGGGTTAACCCTTGTCAGCTCAGTCAAGTAGAGTAAGGTGAGGGGGAAAATCTTGACAAGTATTGTCAGAGGTATATATAAAATAATTCTCTAAAGGGACAACCTCTTCTGCTCTTAATAAGTCGAGATCCCTCTTTCGCCTCTGGAATAAATAAGTGCATATCCACAGTTCTTTGAAAAATGAAAAAAAAAGAGAAAATAAATAAATAAGGTGAAAGAAGAGAAAGGCTTCCTACGTAGAGAGGTGATGCAAGTAACTTCGTTGGGGTACTGACCAGGCTCTCTGGTAGTGGAGAGATGCTTGTGTCCCTACGTGACTCCGCCGGTGTACTGTCCAAGCTTGCTGGCAGCAAAGAAACACCAGAGATGAAACTAAGAACCTGGAATTTATATTACTTATGCATCAATATACCCCTCATCCCTAATCGAAATAACTCAGTTGACTTGGCTTGTTATGTGTGTTGACCGATCAAGACAATGGTAGAGACTATATCTTTAAATCAAGCTTAGTGTTGAAGCCATGATGATCAAAGATTCGAACAATACTTCCAGAGGAGTTAGACTCGCTTTTCACGAACAAGGTCCATATAGAGAACTGGAGTTGTACCAATGTGTCACCAATATTGTAGCGACCCACCCTCCAAAATTTTTCCTTCGCTTCATTTTGGTTTATCCCTCCGTGAAATCATAGCAGTCGTCCTGCATTGATCAAGTACTTGTGTTTATTTGATTTCATCTGACGCTTAACAACTTATGTTCAATCACTTGTCTCGTTGGTCAACCACAAGCTGACCCACCACTTGGTTCACATTTGGTCAATCGGTTGTTGGGAAAAATTGTGTTATTCTAAGGGCAATCTATCATCCCCTCAAAAATTGCACAGAGCAGACCGGAAGTTGCCTTGCCCAAAAAAATTTCGCAAAGCAGGACAGTTGTCACTTCTCTCAAAAATGCGTAGAGCAGACTAGGACAGTTACACTGCTCTCTAGAAATGCACAAAACTAGCTAGCAACACTACTCTAGAAAAATGCACAGAACTAACCATCATCACTACTATGGAAAATTGTGTAGAGCTAGCCAGTGAGCCAGGGCCACTTAGCTGAGAAATAGCACAGATGTTTTGCCTCATTAGCTTTTTGTTGCATGCGTTGGTGGGTTGCTCGGTTCCCTCCAAAACTATGCAATCCTTCATTGCATGTGGGGCAGTTTTTCCTGAAAAAGAAAAAATCAAAAAGAGAAAAAGCATCCCTGGATTTTATTGATCTATTTTTAGCAGCATGAGATATTGGCAAAGTTGATTTTAGAAACTCCTTGACAAATGCCAGTTTTTCCTAAAGTTGTGGCATGCACGTCATAAACCCTAATTTCACCAAAGCTATTTAAACGATGCCTCAGAGCTCATTCTTCACATTTGGTCTTGGAGCTCTGAAATTCCCAATGCATCTAGGAACTTTCAGCACAGTTGGCACAACTTTTCCAGGTAACTTTTGCTTTTCATGCCTTTTACTACTTTTTCTGTCGCTTTTTATTTTTGGGCTTGTATGATTGTTTTTTCCTTCGTTTTATTGAACGACCATTGGAATTTTAATGTGTTTTATCTTGTAGAAGTGTTGATTCAAATTTTTCATTGCCTTTCCTTAGTGTTGCATGCATATCAGTGTTTCTGCACTAATAGTCACCATTATTCTGACTCTCTTCATGAGCTTATTTTTTTGTCATTTGACTGATTTTTGCACCTGCCTAAATTGCATGCATGTCTATTCACTCATATCTACACCAGCTTTGCATACACACTTAGTCCTTCATGTTTTCAAGTTGCCATTGGGTAAGTCTAGGTTGTCTTGTCCCAGATATTATTTCTCCCGGCATGCTCTACGCATTCCTGGAAGTCAAGGCTTTGCCTTGCCTCCAGGAATTAAACATAGGCCGCCCACACTGGCTACCAGCTACACTTTGTGCAATCCTAGGAGGTAGTGCCCAGTCCTACCCACTGGAACTATTCAATACACAGTTCCAGCCTACAACCTAGCCTGACTGTTCTGTGCATTACGTAGTTTCAGTCAATAGTCAGCCTCACTAGACTGTGCAATGCGCAGTTCTATCAGTAGTTAGCATCACTGGAAGCTAAAACTATGCAATGCGTAGTTCCGGCTGATATTCTCCTAGCCTCTCGAAGTCAATGCTGCACAATCTTGCCCAGCAGTCACCAGTTTTTTGCCTAATTGATTCTTGAGTTTCTTGTTGTTTTTGAGCTGACATTATCTTGTCATGAGTGTCTTCTCTGTCTCTAGGTATCACAGGTTTTTGAGCAGGTTCTTAGTAGTACAGGTATCATGGCCTACAAGAGAGATGGATCAAAAGACACAGTTGAAAGAATTACTAGGGATGTGATTGAGTAGGGTCTATGAGCTTGCCCATGTATACAAACACAGACCTGTTCATTGAGAAAGACATCAAGATCACATGGAAAGACATCAACACTATATTTGTAGGCAGCTTTTAGGAGAACATGGAGGAACTACAGGTCTATGTCAATATTCATAAGTCAAGATTGTACAAGATTGCATGCAAGTTTCCCATATTCCCATGCACAGATGGGATCCACTGGATTGTCTCACACACTGATCCTAAGACGATGATACTGAGCAGTGCCACTGGAGTAAAGCTTGCTTCCTTCAGGATAGAAGATTATCAGTAGATGTACCATTTTCCACTGTCAATGAGGAGGATGGATGGACCGTTCTACACTCCCAACAACATCAAGAATACAAGAGACATATTGAAGCATTGGCTAAGGGAGCCAACAAAGTTCAGGACGACACCCAACCAGATATGCAAGATGATGACACTCAGGAAGGCTTACCAATTCTTGGTCATCTTCGCATGTCGTTTATATGGCCAAGGGAGTACGGAGAACCTCCCACAAAGTTGGGTTGTTATGTTGGATCAACTGGCAAGTGAAGGAAATCCTTTCAACTGGTCTGACATGTTGGCTCTCCATTTGAACGTGCATGTATCCAACCCATGTATTCTGCTCAAGGATCACAAGCAAGATTCTTCATGTCTTCCTACCTACTCAATGAAATTTGTTCCTGTTGACAGTTTCTTGGCATTGGTTGGGCATGGACGCCTTCATAGAATACTATGAATAGATATTTCAAGTTGTTCTCAGATTGCAGCTACTGAGGAGTCATAGCTAGAATATCTGACCATTTCATCGCCCCTCTGTATAGAATGATCTTGGAACAATATCTGCTTTGCATGTCCTAGGCAGTAATGGAGGCATTGTTGAACATTTCAGATTGGTATGCCTCACCTGATGGCACCTTCATCAGGATGTACAATGTGGAGAAATCCCTGCATGCGTTGTCAAAGTTTGCCACGGAATGGCTGGTCATGCAGGAGGCTGCATACCACATCTCTATAGGGTTATCATTTGGATTGTACAGGAAGAAGAAGGCACCGTTTCCTATGCTTCCTTTGCGAGTTGGGTTGTACGTGATCTGAATTTTAAAATAAGTGGATTTTGAGGTCGAGGACTTCAAGAAGTTTAGGTTCGACACTAAGAGTTTCAATATGTATGACCCACATGGCTTATGCAGGGACCACTATGCAAGAGTGTACTATTCTTGGATCCACAGAGCGTGTCATTGACTAGAGGAAGATCCATCAAGATATTTTTATAATTCCTCTAGGTACAATGAACCGGTCAGCATGGCAGTAGAGTGGCTAGCAGCAGCACCACAGGGTGTAGCAACAACAACAGTAGCAAGCAGCAAACTTGTGCAAGACAAAGGCAAGAGGAAGATCGCCAAAAGCACAAAGACAGAGAAAAACTACAAGTTTAAGGAATACCCACTTGTGGAGAAAGTAGCTTTGGAGATATATGCAAAGAGGCGATAGTGCGAGAGGAGAATAATGCAAAGAAAGAGGGAGAAGCAAAGAGGAAGTTGCAGGAAGTACAACAAAAGCTCAAAGAAGATCAAGAGGTATGAAGAAGAGAGAAGGAAGCACAACATGAATAGGAACAGGAACAAGAATAGGAGGGAGTGCAAGGCACACAGATAGTGCAAAGCACACCGATATAGGTTGAAGGCTTTGAACCAACAACAAATGAGGAACAGGGTGAGCAACTGCAGAACAAGAACTTTCTCTACAAGATGAACCGATAGTAGAATAGATGGACATGGAGATGGAGTAGCCAGAACAGGATCAGGACACCAACCTCATGCCAAAAGCAACCAAGGTCACTCCACAGGCTTCACTAGCTCCAACAACAAAGCAAGTCCCGAGTGAACAAGGGGATACCATTCTCCTTGAGGATAATATGGCAACATGTGTGTACAACATAGCCTTTGATGAGTCACATCATAGAGTTGTACAAGCAAATAGAGCGCATACCCAGGATGAGCATGCATCACCTACGCACTTTGAAGAACAGGTGATTGTGTCAGGTGTACAAAGACATCCAACCACCTTGGTCGATGCTACAAAGGCTTATTCCAAAGTCATGAAATCGAGTGTGAATTTATTGATAGCAGATCATGTGTGCATGGCTATGGAGTCACAAGCAACCACACAGAGAGAGGCACAATCAATAGGATCCCCCAGAGCAAAGATGAAGAAAGTGATACTTGTTGAAGTATCAGCTCTTGAGATAGTCACGTGGAGACTGTCCATTTACATGGTCATCAACAAAGGTCCACCAAGATAGTGTAAACACTCACAGATATACATGTCGTAGTTGATCATGTACAAACACGGACAACAAGGTACAAGGGAGCGATGTTTCACTTGCACAAGATGATGAAGCCGAAGGTAGAGTTGGACAAAGAACGCATCCGGAGTCTGATCCAGAATTATGAGGAACTCCTGCTGCTCATCACCAGTGTTAAGGCTTTGTATGCATGATTTTTTAGGATTTTAGATGTCGTGGTCAGAAAGTATGGCACCCCTTCGATTGGTACACTCATCGAGGCCAAAGAGAAGAATCAATTCGGACTAGAGCTCAATACATACTTTAATCAGTTGATGCTCATTGCCACCAGCACAGATTTGTCATTCAACGCAGAGAACATGTGGATGTATATCGCCAATCCGACCTTGCTCAGGAACAAGTTGCGCATGTTACAGGAGAAGTTGGAAAGAGGTTCCAAATCAGTATACCCAGAAGTAATGGAGGCAAGAGGTAGTTTTGATAAAGATATCATCAAGGAGTACACAGAAACCATTGTGCACTACCAAGTATGAAATCATTTCGTCACCGAGGATCAAGGAGAGGAGGTTGATGAGTTAGTCTTTCCACAACCATCCGAGTCTTAGTGTTGTCTTGTCTGGCTGACTCAAGCCATTTTTTTCCCACATGGGTATATGTGGAAAATGTATTATTTTTGTAAACATGATGTAAAGTGAAATTCCAAGTGTCATTAATGGAATGCAAACAGCCATATGTAATGTAAAGAGTTATGTAATGAAGTTGAAGA